>JALLOZ010000506.1:0-11730 GCA_036939875.1 Thalassiosira pacifica
CGACCCGGTGGCCGTAGGTTGGAGATAGTCTCCACCGTTAGCTTCGGTGTCACTAGATCCTCAACAGTATCCCTTCAAATACAATAGGGCATACCTGGTTACGCAAGTGAACTAGATTAGTCCTAACTATTTTGTTGCAGTGCACCAACATATTTAGGGGAACTACAGTTCCCAGTGTTGCGCGGTGGTCTGTCTTATGTAGGGTACGCCGGCTGTTCGAGCGCATGTCCAATGTTATTATGCATGATACTAATAAGTAGGTTTGGAGGGACATCTTCTGTTTTTTAGCGTATTTACCTACCATAGATACCTCACCACAAGCTAAAATCCATCTCATCAAAACATCAAGATCAATGGCATCATTGTCAACAAACGGCGGCAAGCATCGCAAACAAAATAATGATTGAGCAGCTCAAAGTGTAACCATGCTCTCTCTCATATCATTATTGCGTACTCCAAATATGGATGGTAGGTACGGTTCATCTACAGCAGGAACTGTATCACTGCATAAAAAATCAATCACGTGCTGCTATGATTTATTCCACATAAGATCAGATTATAATTCTATCTTTTCCCACGAGACATATGAGCGCCAGTTCACTTCTTCGTTGATATCTAACCGCTCATAATCCAAATCCTGATCATATTTCCTTGCTAGTTGTACCATGCTCTGCACTTCTTTCTTGAATATACCTTTTGGATGTGGGATACCGTGACTGTGTTAGTAGAGTCACATAACGAGAATAGCATGTGGGACAAGACATGGAGGTATCTTCTCAGAATTGATATGAGCACCATGTGAAGTACGATACAATAAAGAAGAAACGGCGACACGAGCACCATCTTCAATCGAAAAGAAGAGAAAGAGTACTAGCTGTGTTGCCTGCACATGCTCGACTCAGAGCAAATGATGACACCTAATCAAGCAAGATAGACGTACGATACGTATTCATGTATTCTGTCAGCCGTTGCAATTCTTTCATATTATTATCACAACAATGCAATTGGTGTACAGAAATGAATGGCTTCATTCAAGTATTCATTGGAGCACCAAAATACAGTGGCAGTGGCTATTGTACCAATAGAATAAATTGGGCTTGTTATTTACTTTTGTTTTTGTTTAAATTAACCTTTTTAAATTGATTTCAGTTTTCTTTCCCACTCAAGCCTAATTCATTGCTGCATTCAAGCCAATTACTTTCAGTCCTCCTTATCACTCTCACTCAAGCCATACACACAAGTCAAGTTTGAACCTCAGGCCCAATTTGATCTTGATCCTTGCCCTTTCTTCTAGAGTATCTCTGATAGATGAGACCTCATTGATTGGATTGTTGAGGATGGCTGCACCGTTCTGAATATTTGAATCCAGCCAATAATTCATCAAAGGTACCCCACGGTGTAAAAACATTTGGTTTGACAAACAGCATGTCTCTCTCATTCATCATAATGTACTGGCTTCGTTGAAGGTAGAGGCTGCCGCACAGATGCTGCTGCACAATAAATGGTGGTGGTACAGGGCGCCGCGGCTGTAAATTTTACCTTGTCCATTTCTGTGCCTTCTTCTTTACCTTTACCGCCGAACTCATGATAGATCGGTGCGAAGAAGAGATGCGCTTATTGATCTCCGATCCTGCTGAGATCTCTTAAGATCTCCACAAAATAAAATTACTACCCTCAAAAATTGGCATACATATACTCCTAGTACTAGTACGAATTCTTACAATGAAAATTGACTGAACCTGCTTATATCTGCCAATAATTCCCATTAGCCGTCCAGGCATTGTTGGCAGGAGATGGGATGGATAGTTCCACACGGAAGTGCCCGTCCCGTATCTAAAATGCGCACTAGCGGGGACCGAACCTGTAGCCCCTTGTGCGCATTAATAACGCGGGCTGCCTCAAGCACTATCAATTTATCTAATGTCAAAACAAAAATTTACTACTATAAAACGATTCTACCCAACCCTCCTCCCCATGACCATCAAACCCTAAATTGGCACACACAAGTGAGACGAGTCCAATTTTGGCGTGTTTTGACCAACATCCACAACAACCTCCAACCCCAGCCCTAAAATAATGACGCATAGTTTGATGAAAAAATAGAAAAAAAAACAATTTTTTTGAACCCCTGGCCTCCAAAACTAGATACTGTCAGATCATGGTAACCATTCCCATTTTGCTTGGAATCCCAATAAAAGGCGCGGGAATAAATCAATCAAAGGCAGTCAAACGAAGAAATAATGCCTGGACGGGCGCGCGGCGCGCTACGCTGGCGATGGGAAACGATAAATAAGCTGTTTCTCTATGTATTTTACAATATGAATAAGAACATCCATCCAGGATCCGGGCGCGGAACGTCGCGTCTATGGTCGCGCTGGTCGCGTCTATTGTCGTCGGTCATAACGAATAGGAGTGGAATAATCTAATGCCGTCGCCACCACCCGCCAATCTCATTCATTTGTTCCATTCTCATTCAGTGGGAGAAGGCATGCAGGGAGCGATTCCACTCAACTTCATAAGTATCGCCTGAATCTAGCCGCCTTCAGACTCTCTCTGTGTGCTGGCCTCCGGGGCAAATATGGATACCTCGACCGAATCCACCTCTCTTCTCAACCTCAAGCCCGAACATGCCTCATCCTACGCATCGTTAACGGATGAGACCTCTCTCATCCAGTCGGAAAGTGACTTATCATCATACTCGTCATTGACGGATGCACTACCAGATGCTGTTGAATTAGGGGAGGCGCCCCAGCAGCCCCTGGGGGCGACTCGGAAGGACGCCGAGCCCCGGGACAGTCACTTGGGCCTGCTCTGCGTGACGACCTCCGCGTTCCTATTCGGCCTCGTCGCGGCGCTCGTCAAGCTCATCGCGTTGGAACCTTACGTGATGCTCCAAGTACGAGGCACCCTCCAGTGGCTCCTCTCCCTCATCGCCGTCGGCACGTGCGTCAAGACCTCCACATCCACCACCACCGCCGCCCGGTTCTTCGGGGAGCCGCACCAGCGCCACATCCTCCTATTGAGGAGCACCCTGTACTGGACGTACGTGTCCCTGTGGTGGCACGCCTTGGCCGGCATGCCCGTGGGGGACGCCACCGCCATGGTGTACTGCGCCCCCCTCCTCACCGCCCTCTTCGGGTGGCTGCTGCTGGGCGAGCGGGTGCCTCCTAAAGTCTTTTGCTGCCTCGCGCTGAGTCTGGTCGGGGTGGGTCTGCTCACGCGGCCCACCTTCCTCTTCGGGCACCATGGGGCAGACGTAGACGGGGCCGGCGCCGAGTTGTACGGCCGGGGCGCGCTCTGCGCGTGCGGCAGCGCCGTGGTGGGGGGCCTGCTCCCGGTCCTCGTCCGGAAGAGCCGGGAGTGCCACTGGGCTACGGTGGAGCACGTCGCGGCCCTGGGGTCCAGCGCGGTCTTCACCCCGGCTGCCCTCGCCCTGTGGGCGCTGGGGCGGCGAGGCGCGGCCTCAGGAGCAGGAGAGAGCTCCGGGACGTTGGAGGTCCTCCCGGACCTCCGCCAGCTCCTCCTTCTGGGACTGGTGGCCATGGTGGGCTTCGCCGGCCTCGGGCTGCAGACGTACGGGTACCAGCGGGAGCGGGCATCCCGGGCCTCCGCGATGAACTTTTTGGAGATCCCGTTCTCGTACGTGCTGCAGTACCTCCTGTTCGGGGACCTGCTCCGGCCTGCCCAGGGGTTGGGCATGCTGCTGGTGGTCGCCAGTGGCTTGCTCAACCTCTACGGTGGAGTACCATGACCATGACTTGTCCTTCCAAAAAAATCACCTTGCCCCCCTCTCTCCAGAGCCCAGCTAAGGATGGAGGGAGAGCGATTTTCTGACAGAGCATTTGTTTTCCTTATGGTCCCTAGTGTTCTTTGTATCCGAATCTGCAGAGGGTATCGTACTGCACAATGACAAATATGCACTGTCTGTCTAGTAACGATCCACATACACCGCTCTCCCATGCGTGCTGAGAATTTCGGTCATTTTGTTATTGGCGCTTTGTGATTGTGAAATAATTTGGGTCCCCACATTGTCCTTTTTGCGGTGGCGGCCAGATCAATAATTCGCCCCCATGACCTGAAAAAATCAAAGACAAATCGGTGCAATCAGTTAGAACACGTCATAAAGATAATACCCACTGATATGCATTGAGTGTATTTGTGCAGCGAAGCAAGCTGTGATTGTCTTGTCTTGTCTTGGAAGTAGGTTGGACAAAGCGTGGTCCGAGAAGATTCGATGGATCGTTGTGCGCAGGAACATATGTATTGTAGTCACCTGACGTGACATCAATGCCACACTGCAATGAAAGCCTTCATGATTCACGGCGAGGGCTGAGCGAAAGCGTGCATCAAGGCGCGGCTTTAGCCGAACGCCAAGGCTGTGTCATTTGCCTGATCTACTGTCAGTGTGTCTTTTCTTTCTCGTGAGGTTCGTCCACACCGCCGGTATGACAGCAGCGACGATGCGATCTCAATCATGGTCAAGTTGTTCGTTCTTTGTATTGTACATCTCAAACTTTTGTTTTCTTTGTGAGGTAGCAAAGCAGCAGGAGCTGAAACACGTTCACTTTGTTTGCCTGTTTCTGGAAGCCAGGATGTTTTGTGTTGACTCTTTTTCATTTAGGATTGTTCTCCTTGTTGAGCCCTTCAAACCCCTTGCCGAGGGCTTGAAAACGGGGCTCAAATCAATGCATTCGAATCGGCGGAGTTTTTAGCGGCACGGCTTATGACTTAGCTGAGGCTCTGGTCACATTTTTGCTCTTAGTGACTTGTTGAGCTGTTGTTGAGAGTTGAGAGGCTTTTAGAGCTTGGCGAGGCATGACGGGAAAGCCCCGCCCTGAGCTTTCCAGCAGGCTGAGTATCGTCTGAAATGCTTGGACATGAAATTTTCAAATTGCCCTGTGGGGTCGATCGTGTAGTGCGGTGCTTAGCTGGCTGCCTCATTGTTTTTAATGAAATAGAGGAAGTACAATACCATACTTGATTACTACAATTTCGAGATTGTATGAAATCTATCTAGAGGTAGAGTTTATATTTTTTGTACATAGGAACACCTATGTTTGAAACGTAAGTGTATTTAATATCTAATTCCTACGGTGTGAAAACTATAAAATCTACCATTTCATTCGATCTCAAAATTGTAGTATTTAAACATTCATTAATATCTTGGTGATGGTGTCACTACAGCCACACTCACAGCCACAGGAGAGGAGGAGCATTTCTTTGCCTTTGCTTGCTTCACCTTGCTACAACATTGTGATTCTGTATTGTCTGTCATCTTCTCTGATTCATCATCATCTATTGACAACATGCTTGTAGTTTTTTCTATCACACTACTATCTCTTGATGGCGTCATATTCATATTCCTATCATGATCTTCTTCTTCTGAACGACAACAACTTGACATGGTCTCCTCTTCTTTCCTCTGCAACGATGATGATAGGTGAAGGTCCATGCCTGGATTCTGACAGAACAATCTGTGTAACTCTACTTGGACATAAGCAACATTGCTCATGTTCATGTCCATATCACCAGAGCTGCCCAAACCCAAGACCTCACACAATCTCATCAAATACTCGTATCTAGCATTCTCATTAATTTCAATTTCAACGCCCATAATGCCTTCCAAACTATTCAACACGGCTGCCAATGCCACTTCAGAAGCCTTACATTTCACCGACAAGTCATAATCCATCGCTGCCAACTCACATTGAAAGCTACTCACATCCAACAGACTGCCCAAGACATCCAAATCATAGCCGTACCAATGCGGTTCCAACAGAGCCAACAAGCACGAGCTCGCAATCTCCACGGAAGTCGGATCGTTCACCCGCCACTGCAACCCCATCGTGCTCAAGATATCACGTTCCATTGCGAGTATTTCTTCGGGAGCGTAACATCCCTGCGATATCTCGGCCATTAAAGAGGCATCCATCCCCAAGGGTTCGTGGAGCTTGATGGCAATGTAGAGACAGGTCATGGCTATAAGTTGATATTCTCTCTTGTTATTATTGTCACTGTCACCATCACCATTGATATTGGTGAGTAGTAATGAGTTGATGGCTCGTGGGTGAGAGGATGCCATGAAGCGGTCTAGGTAGCTCGTGGAGCGGACTACGGCATGGCGGGAGAGTTGGCAAATGTCCGTCAGCTGATAGCACCAGGAGCACATTTTGGATCTTGATTGGCGATGCTCTTGTTGTTCCATTGGTGATAATAGTGATAGTGATGATGGCATTGTTATTGTTGTTGAGGGATAATTGCAGTTCAATAAGTAATCTACTCGACGATAGGTTGTCATTTCTTTGTGCCGAATGGCAGTGAATCTATCGGCAATGTCAAATAGTGACATGCCATACAAGGCAGCGGCATCGGCCTTGCTTGATATCTTCATTGGGAGGTGTGACTGTGGCATGTTGTTGTTGTTTCTGTTGCTAGTACTAATAGGTGTAGGTGGTTGGTTGTTGGTAGCTTGATTGCTGTTTGTTGAGGTTGAGGTTGAAATAGATTGCAAGTTATGATTGCGAGAAAAAGAATGTTGATAGATGAAGTGATTCCAAGTTGCAGTTGATGGCAATAGGTTCATTGGATGAGGTGCTTGTGTTTGTTATTAGAAACAGCCAACGAATGAAGCACTCTAGCGTTAGGTAGACAAGGTCCTGTCAATGTCAATGTCTTTGAGGAGTGGTCGAGATAAGTAAGAGTGCTGATGGTTTCTTTCAAGGCCTATTGATAAGTTTATGACTGTTGAATTGATGGAAAATGAAAACCACTGAAGAGAGTTGTCATGCCAGAGTAGATATCATGTGCCACGTTCATGTGCTGAAGATGTGCTGAAGATACGCGCTGCGTGTGCGCGTTAACAAAGGAGAATATTGAGAATTAGATTGTATCACGCATCCAAGTTGAATGTCCTCTCTAGAGGTAGTCGTTCTATGGGTGGGTGAAGGTTGTCGTATCGTATCCATGAATCAGCCAGCCGTCGTGCGGGTGTGTGTGAACTGCGCGGGCGGAATATAGATGTAAACTGATGCGTTCGCTTTGTCATGATTCGCCAGCGGTTCTTACTTTTTGTCACTGCGTGTTTCACCTACCAGCGGTGTTGCTGTCCCAGCAATTACCTTAGATACGATAGCAGTGGCGGCAAGTACATGACGGGCGGGAGGGATGTCGAATGTCGAGCTATCGATCGTGTGTGCGGTCGTCTGTCGTCTGAATGCGTCTGGTTCTCGTTTTAGATGTCCTTGGATTCTCAGAGGTTCTCAGATCTCGAAGTGCCCTGGCGTGTTCGTTAATTTTATTGGACACCCCCCTCGGTCGCCATAGATATGACATTCCAGAGTATTGCTTTGTCTTCCTTATCAGTGTGGCCCCCAACATTTCGTATTAGGATAAAAAATTACACCCCCAGGGGAAGACTGTTCGTGGTTCTTCCCCACGATTGATCATTTTGTTTTTAGTCACAACAAAAAGTGATCGGTGACCGAATCGAGAATCAAGAGTGGCATTCGTACATGTCCGAGGGTCATATCTCATATCTGTCTCGCTCATCCATGCTACTGGCTTCGGAAAATTGGATTAAAAGGAAAATGGTTTCCTTTCGCGCTGGTCCCACACAACGGACACCACCACTCCTCTAGATGACAGTCACTTTGTCAGTACTAACATATTTGTAGAACAAAAATGCACAAAAAAGGAACAACACGTGGACCAGGACCAAATACGGCCACCCGTTCTTGAAGTATTGCTGGGTAAACAATATCAACCATTTAAGTCTGTGGCAATGAGTTTTGAGGCCTGACTTTCGTGGGACCAACGAGTCACGAGCCGGGACAGACGGCGGGTTCAAAATTTACCATCCCGAGAAAACGCCGTCAACTCTTTTTTACCTCTGTTTTTCCATCACCACCACAGCCAGTTAACTAGCCATGACAGGCCACGGCCGCAACGCCCATCCACCCATGACCTTCAGCCGACGGCGTCCTTCCCATGATATCATCATCATCACAACATCATGATGACATGGGTGCTCATCACGGCCTCCACTGGCAGCAATCAAGCCCGGGGATACCGGGTTGACACCAGGGTGGCTGAGCACTGAGCAGCCTAGTCTCTCGTGCTCACACCAACCCAGTATCCCCGACCTCGACTCCGCTCACTCTTTGAACCATTCCGTCCTCCCATTAGATCGTGGACTTAGATAAATAACTAAAATAATTGCTAGACAGATCTGTAATTCCTATTAATTAATAACTTTCCATTGTTATTGCTCTGTTATTATTAATCTGTGATCAAGATGTAAATGTAGATCGATATTTTTGTTCATGCTATTTGCTGCTGCGATCCAAACCTGACCAGCCGCAACGTATCGTTCCCCCATGCACCGTCATTAGCCTCACAACCCACTGGATGCTGAGGCTTGTTGTTGTTGTTTTATAAACAATTGGCAAGTAAGCATCATCATCAGTTGGGGCAGAAGGCAGAGGGCCAAGGGACAGGAATGATTGAAGCAAAAAAGTGTCATTGCGGGACGCGTTTGTGGCATTTTGTACCACACAACCAAAGTACACACAATAGATAAGGTTGAAATAACTAAGGAAATCAATACCACTCCTCCTGATACGTGATGATTTTAGAGCCAAAAACAGAAATGATATCAAACGAGCATAACTAAACTCCAACTTTATTTAACATTGACAAAGGCAGACAGATCTATTCACGAGCTCAATGCTAATGTGCATAGGTAAAAATACTACCTAGAGCAAGCAGATGTTTTTGTACGTATTCCTTCCCGCCAAAAAAATCAGGCCCCAAAACTCATTGTCACTGACTTATATTTCTGGCAAAAAGAAGGACAAGCTTGAGCCATTTCCAGGGAATATTTCTGAGTTAAGTCGATTATTCTTGATCGTGCGTGTTCTATCAGAGAAGAATACACTTCCCACACAAACTTACAAACCCTATATTAAAATCTACGTTAAGATTTTGGTTATACCATTAAACTACCCGTCTTCGCAATTTTCAACACCCAAGAACACTGTGAGAGCCCATCCACTTGCTTGCGCCAATTGTACTCATTACCACCCATTGCACTCAACCTGAGAAGAACTCATAAATGATGGCTGATTCCAACAAACCCAATGATCGGAAGCGCACATCTTCTTATGCTAAGCCAATACTTAGCAAGAAGCAAGCAATGGCCAAGATAGTACCAAATGCCAAGGCGAAGCCAGAGGGGGGACAAGGCATGAGAAGTGGACAACATACAACCTTCCAAAGGAGAAGACAAGATACAATCTTCCAAGGAGTGGGATAAGAAGCAACCCTTCAAGGGAGGAGACAAGACACAAATTTCCAAGGGCTATGCCTCTGGCTCTGGCCTTCATTTATTTAATGGACAGGAGAGGCATTAAAGTGGTATCTAGGTGGCCATTCCCATTAAATCGCCCAACTTACATTATTCCTACAGCTCACAGTCAGATGTAGCAGGATCGCAGACAGTATTGGTCATATAAGTGCTATTGTCTAGGAGTATCACAGTGCTGGTTGATTTGCTTGTACTTGTATCACATCAATGCAACATCACACACCAAAGGAGTAATGGTACACCTACCAATACCACAATCCCAAAAATCAATTGCTGTTTGATGCTTGATAGATACTATGATCTGGGATGGACATTATGCTCCCTGGTACATTCCCAAGAAACAATTGTTGCAGGGTATGTGCAGTTCATGGCGAGGAGGAGATCGCATTGTATGTTGATACCAATGAGTATTGGTTGAGGATGTGGCATTGTCACATCCCCAATGAGTGCAGTATGGTATGATATGCCCGGGGATGATGATGATGATGATGATGATGATGATGATGATGATGATGATGATGATGATGACGATGATGACGATGATGACGATGATGATGCCAGTGTGACTCAGGCTGTCTCTCTCAGACTGTTGATGGCAATAGGTCTGAAAAACTCTTCAACAACATATGATTATCTTTTATTTTGCAATAATTGAAACGTAAATTAAGATGTGTGATGCTGTTGGAGGCATAGAGATTTTAGTCTTGGTGAAGGTGTACTGCAGCTGGATGGCATACGAGGTTCTACTCGGCACCATCGAGAGATTTGATGCAAAGAATTACAAGCGGCTGACTGGTGAGGGTGCTTTGGAAGTAGTAGGAGTTGGGATGATATTGGACTCAACCTGCTCTTGAAGTCCTAGGACTGAACGTGATCTCCTCGTCATCAAACTGAATCTGCTCTTCTCGTCTTTGGACTGAGCCTACTCTCCTCATCCTCGGGCTAATCCTACTCTCCTTGTTCTCAGACTCAACCTGCTCTCATTTTCCTTGGACTCACCCTGCTCTCTTCTTCCTTGGACTCAACCTACTCGATGGCTGGATCACAGCTGAATCGACAATCTTCCCTCAGGTAGTCACTGTATTGTCATGCTAATCTTGTTCTGGCGGAGGCAATATTGTACAATACGCACCTGGTGGAACACCCCCTTTGTGTTTGATAATACGACTGTAACTAACTGCAAAATTGGCATCCAGAGCAGTATTAAGTCAATATGAACGATAGGAGTCTTTATCTTGTGACGAAATAAACTTTCCATCAGACCTTTACTCATGATGCCGAATGACTGCATGGTGGCACGGCGGAGAAGACTTCGCCCGGACTTGCCTACTGGGGGGATCAATATTGGCTGTGTCAGTGATTGCAGAATGAGCTCATAGGCCAATCTTTTCTTCCAATGTCGATATCCAATGCATTATGATGACATGAGTAACAACACCATCATCATCTCTGTTGGATTATATTAGTGTTTCCGCGAGCGCAATATATATTCTCCAGGTACACGGTGCACGTCACTGGTCTCGGTTCAAATGGGAACTCCCTTGGAGCATGTATTAGTTCCCATTTTAACCAAGACTAGCAAAATTCAACAATAATAAATTTAGTCTGACACAGAATGACACTGTAATTTGATGCAATTGACTTGCTTTCCCTTTGATTGGTGAGGTCGGGGGAGATTTGGGTTTTACAGCTGTTTCGGCATTTGGACAACACCCATAGATCATGTGGTATTGCACGTATGCGGCATGGCTATAATGCTGAACAGCACGCAAATGTCTCCCCCCCGGTGGACTCCAACAAACATACCAGATAGTTCCTATCTTTAGCTGCAGGGGAGGAAAAGATTGTTCTCTTGATTTTTCTTTTCCTTCAAACCCAGTGTGAGCTATTTCAATGAAAAATAGAGAAAGAAAACAAATGAATAAAAAAATAGGATCCACTTTTACGAAGGTGGTAGCATCCATATTTATGTATTCCTACTCTAGACTACACTTATGCAGGGGTTAATGACATATTAACTCCTGCCCCTAGAGATACCTGCCGAACTTGCTTTACCTCACATTATGACTACGAGTATGTACCAACTATTTTTCTACGTAGTACATAATATTTTTACCTAAGTCATGTCGTCCTTATGTAGATTTGGCCTAGAAAACTATCCACGCCCTACGCATTGCACCTACCTACCTGACTTAAGGTACGTAATACTGCTGACCTGGGTAGGTATGCCCTGAAAATGTGATCACTTTTGCATACGTGTCTTCATACGAATAAAGTCTGCATTGTGCCTTCTCACTCATTCAGAGCGAGCGAGCATCTATCGCTAGGTAGGATTTAGTTATCGTCTTTTTATATGACAAATTTGT
>JALLOZ010000507.1:0-11711 GCA_036939875.1 Thalassiosira pacifica
TCAGGAATTGTGCTGCATAATCTACCATATGGTATTGAATGATGATGCTGGAAAGCATCTTTGTCCTGTTTGAAAAAGTAGAATTTAACTTTTGACTGTCTAGAGATAAATGGTTCATTTTCCTCGAATTTCATTAACGTACAAAAAGAATTGATCATCAAGTCCAACATAACAAAAAAAAATAGAAATGGATCCCTAAAATCTACTGTCTAGTGGCTTTACCCTGATTTATCTGCCTTTGTCTGAAAGATGTACCTAAGTCAAGCAATCATCCTTTTGAAGGAGCTCACGTCGTGGTATCTTCTTCGTTCAGCATTTTCTTGAAGGATCTCACAATATCGTCTTCGTTCAAAAACGTAACCACATTTCCTAAAGGATTGTAAGTACGAGGAGCTGCAACGAAATCCCATTTGTTGGGCAGGATGCCATCTTTCTTCAATCCCATAATAGTACTACTCAATATGTTTGAACCTGGTCCTTCCTTGCAAATATCGCAGAATAGAACATTATCGTAATTTCCATTTGCCAGCAGCTCACGAAGACCGTCTGGGACTTCACTTAAATAAGGAGAGTCAACAACGGTTATTTCATTTTCGTGGTTGATGACTTTCTGCTCGAAAAGGGCTCGTCTCGCACGCAGAGCAGTAACAACTCTGTGGTTTACGTGATTTGGTACAAAGGAAAGTTAGAAACAATATGCACTCAGCGCGATGCAATGCTAAAAGTGACTCACCCATTGCCATACGTAACAATCAAATGCTTCCCAGAATCTCCAAATTGCCGAATGTCATGGAAACTCATCATCTCATCCTCTGCTGGGTAAGCAGATTCCCATCCTCGATCCTTTTCATTGAGATGTCTCAGACTTAAAAGGTAAGTGCAATCAACAAAAGCTACGACTCTTCCGTTCCTTGCTTGAATAATGGCGTTCCGTAATCCGCGGGCATAATCTTGACCATTGCTGTAACACAAAACATCAACTCCTGGAGGGATGTGGGAAATCATGTTGTGTGTGTGAAAGTTTCCTCCAAAAACTAATGAGCACAGGGAAGAGTTAGAATCACTTTTGCTCGAGGAAGCTGACACATGGCCCAATTAACTGACTTACTGCCTTTGTCAAAGCCCTGGATGCGGATTATCATGCCATTGGGACATTGCTTATTTGTGAGCCAGTTGCTAGTTGCTAGTTCGTAGAACATGTCAGCTCCACAGTCGAGATATTTGCTGTAAGGGATCTCTACGATTGGAAGGAGACCAACTTGAGAGAATCCCATAGCAGCGCCCAACAATGTGGTTTCGTCGGGAGGAAAATCTGGGGTTCGAAGTGGAAAGAAACACAATGTGAGAGCTTCATTGGTTAGCCTACAAAAATGTACATCATGACCTACCAATAACTCGTCCAGGAAATTTCTTCACCAATCCATCTGTGACAAGATAATAACCTCCATGTTCAACATCTTCGCCGATGTAAACAACCTCTGGATTCTTGTCCATTACCTCCGAAAGAACACGCGTCTGCAAACAAACCAGGACATGAGAGTGAACGTGATCAGTTGACAGTGATCCTTATCATCGGAGATGTGGTGTACTCAGTATAGTACATACTATTTCAATCTCACCATGTGTTTCCTCATCACTTCCCTCTTCATACGCTTGCCATTGCTCAACTTCGTTTGAAATCCGACATTGCATACCAACTTTTCCGGAGGCAGCTGTGGTACAGACACCATTGGCTGTGAAACTCGTTCTAACATCTCATCGCGGCTGGTGATCTTAGGCTCTTCGGCCGCCGCATCAAATGACTTTTTTACCATCTCGCCAATTTCTTCAAATCGATCACACGCCTCATCATAAGTGATTGCATTCCATTGTTCAGCAGCCTGAATTACTCCACCTGCAATGACATCACTCTCTGCCATACTTTCAATCACAGCTTGATCAAGATAGGCATGTTGCCGATCAGTCGCTGCATGCCCAAAGCGTCTGGTGAGTCCTTGGAAGAGAAGGAGTGATGGAGCCGAATACTTTCGTGAGTAGTTCGTGGCCTGGAGAGTTTTATCGTAGACATCCAACATATCAATTCCATTTGCTTTGAATACTGGAACACCGTCTCTGTCTGCTATTGCCTGCGATCCTGAGCTATTCAGTACTGGGGGTTGCTGAGTTCCGGAGAGCAAGTAATCAGCATAACCATCTGTGGGGTAGCTTATGGACAGCCCATTGTCACTGATACCGAAAACTACAGGGCATTTCGTGTTACGAAACCTAGCGTGGCGTGCAAGATTGAACGCCGATAAGAAATGGGCGTTGTGCAATGATCCATCGCCAATAGTTACGAATGACAGAGGCTTGGTTTTACTGCCATCGTATGAGTCTCCTTTGAGAATGTTATCTGCCACTGAAAATCCAAGGGCCCTACCAACAGCTGGCGGGCACTGAGAGGCAAGTGTGCTTGTAACAACATAGTCTCCACCTCCAAAACTATTTGCAGATTCTCCTCGAGCAGATCCAATTGCACAATGTACCTGAAACGTGGAAAGGATAATCGTATCAGTAAAATATTGGAACCCGAACAAACATAGCAAGTACTGTTCAATTCATTTCATGCATATCATATCTCACCCCTCCAGTCACAGGATCCAACTTGGATATTACATGACCCCTAGCCCTATCTAATACAATATCCTCCATGCTCCTTCCTAAACGCAACTGCCTCAGAATAGAAACGGACAAATGTCTGTAATGCAAAGCAATTGCATCTGCTTTTGGATCCAGAGCATGTCCTATCGAAGCGAGCATTTCTTCTCCGCATGGGCCAATCGTATAGAATCCCTGGCCACATAGAGATGCAATTCTTGACTCTATGTGGAGATGGAATGTAGCCATGGCTGCATCGAGAGAAAGGAGCATCTGCGACTGGGTAAGAATATTCTTGTAGCCGGACGGAGGTGGATTTGGAGGCTTTATTGGATGCGATTCATGCGAACTTATCCTACCCGATTTGATGCCTAGGAAGTTTCCTAAGTCCGATCTGGCCTTGTATTCTGGCAGGGCAATAATATCCTTCTCATTATGCTGACGCAATCTCTCCAGGAGGCTATTGCTGCTGGCGGAAAACGCCCGCGACCTCCAAAACCGTTCGTTGTTCCGTAACAATGTTGCTGTGCTGATCCTGAATCGTTCCATGTTAATGTTGTTTGATCGAATATGCGGCCTATTTTTTGTTGTCACTAACAGCACACCATGCCGACATGTCGTATTTTTTGTTGGTGTTGTTGACTGTCACTCCTACCAATTCTTTTGAATGATCAGCATCGGCGCGCAGCGGCGGAGATCATCGCAGGATCATCGCCGGCGGTCGGCATCATCATCATCATCTGTCTGCTCTTGGCATCGAATGACAATCAACGATGAGAATAATCCAGAGTTCTCATGATGTCATGAATAATACGAAGGTGGGAATCAATAACGTATCTAAAGTAGCGCCTCCTTTATTTGGATCGCATTAGGAGGGGACAACTTAATCAAAATTTCGGTGTTGGAACCTCCCTTTGGGGCCATTTTGGTAGGGTCATGTACCCCAGTGGTGGAACTCTACCCCAGTGGTGATGTATGCTAACAAAAGTGCACAATCAAGATATTACTGATTGTGCGTCAACAAAGGTCAAGAACTTACTGATTGTGGGATCAATATAGGCAAATCCAGCCTTCTTAATCCAATATAATGACTCCACAAAGGAAAATGTGTTCATAACTGGTTCCAACTTGATGGAGTGAGGAGTAGGCCATTATGAGCAACGTCAATGATATCATTGTCAATGGCGCCATAGCTGAAACATTAAGGCGGCCACTAGCACCTGCTTCATAATGACAATCCTCTTATTGCAACCACCTCTACTTTGGAACAACATCTTCCCCAAGTGGACATGTTACTCCAGTCTCTAGCTTGCACTACAAAATCCAAACATTTCACCATAAGGAATTTCTTGACCACAGCATGCACATGTATTTGAACCCCCAACCTGCTATTCTGGAATCAAGAGTGCTACCACTGGGTCTGTCAATTTGATTGAGTATATTACAAAGTATGGATACTTACATTTGGATTTAAATAGACCGTCTGATGATTGAAGATCTAGGTCAGATCTTCAGTGCATACTGACTCAAAACATATTAATACAAACATGTGATTGCTATGTATAACTCAGTCCCTAGAAGATGTTTAATATATTATAAAAAAATGGTGAGTAGACTTTGGGTAGTATAACTTGCCACAGAGTTATATTAACCAAATAATCTTATCTAACAGCATGTATTCTCATCCTCATCCTTTGCATCAGGCTTTCCTGCGGCCCAAGTGTCACTGGGCACATCTTCATGCTCCTTTNTCTATCACAATCCCCTCATCTTCCACACTCTCATCATAAGAGTTGCCAATCATATTCCATCCACCTCCATGCAAAACTCAAGGTTGTCCTCATGGACAGTAAAGTTAACCTTGGTATCCAGATCCAGAAACAGTAGACCCTTATACTTCTCAAGAAGCAGTGCCTCAGACACATAGCCGTTCTTTTTTAGCAACTCCTCTCCCCGTTCCCGTTCCTGAAGTCAAGCTCTACACACATGACTTGTTACTGATTTCTTCAACTTTGCTCATCTCCAACACTTGACAATCCATTTTCAGATCATTTTCTCATATTAGTATAACCATTGTGCTACAACACAGCAGGTACTTTGATATCTGAGTTACTTTTTGTTATTTCAATATGACATGCTTCCTCCTACCCAATAAAAGCCTCAATTTGAGATCCCACCAGGAATAGAATGAATCATGTGTGATCTTCTTCAACACTTTACAATCCATTTTCATATCATTTTCTCATATCAGTTTCTCATATCAGTATAACCATTGTGATGCTACAACACAGTAGCTTCATTGACATCTGCCGTACTTTTTGAGAATTTCAATATGACATGCTTCCTCCTCCCCAATAAAAGCCTCAATCTGAAATTCCACGAAGAATAGAATTAGCAGTACATGATCATCTTCAGCACTGTGCACACCTGTCATATCAGTATAACCATTGTGAGGCTAAAACAAATCAGCTTCATTGATATCTGAGTTACTGTTTGTGAATTTCAATATGCCATGCTTCCTCCTCCCTGATAAGATCGGTAATTATAGATTACACTAAGAATATAATTAGTCCTATATTATCATCTTCAATACTGTACAATCCATTTTCGTATCATTTTCTCATATCAGTATAACCATTGTGAGGCTACAACATAGCTGCTACTTCGACATCTGAGTTACTTTTTGTGAATTTCAATATGACATGCTTCCTCCTCCCCAATAAAACCCTCTAATTGAGATCCCAATCCCACCAAGAATAGAATTAGCTGTACATGATCATCTTCAACACATCTGCATGATCATCTTCAGCATTTCTCAATCTATTTTCATATCATTTACTCATATCAGTATAACCATTGTGAGGCTAAAACACAGTAGCTTCATTGATATCTGAGTTACTGTTTGTGAATTTCAATATGACATGAATCCTTGTTTGGAGGAGATGATAGGAGGAACAATTCCAGAGGTGGTAAGGGTGTCAATGCCTCAATGTATACTGACTTTTGGACCACCTGTTGAGAGGTACTACTTCCAGCATGATCCACCAAAGAGAGGCAAAAAACAGCTACTGTCTATGCATCGCGTGCATACTCGATTCCCAATCTCATGAAATTGGCAACATATATACTGCAGCTTAAAGTTGACAGCGGCGAGTTTTCAGAATCACCTGATATACCTTCACCTTAGTGGGTACGTCTTCAATTTGTACCAAACTGTGCTGACAGTGTGGCTGCTTCAAAGTTCACTGGTGCGCTGCAGGCCAAACATGCTATTCAAACAAGGACTCTGCATAAGACACATGTTGATCAGCACTGGGTCAATGTGATGACCAGATACTACTTGGAATGGTTGATTGAGTTACGTAAGGAATACCCAGGTGTTGAATTCTTTGGACAGGATGATAAAGCAAAGCTGGCAGTTGGATATGAAGTGGCAATATCTACAGATGTTCGGCCTAACAAGAAGAGCATTGTGGCTATAGGCAATGAGGACAGGCTGCAGACAATGGACCATGACTTCCACTATGCCAATATCATTCCTTCAGTAACTCTCCGTTGCAATATTCCAGGTGAAATATTGGGATCTTTTTTTTATTGGAGATGATGAGTCTAGTACAGGCCAGATTTTTAACACCGAAATAAAGATTAAGTTGTCCCCACCTTTTCTACGAGAAAATATAACTTTTAGATATCCAAAAAGTTTCTGCACGTGTGACTGTCTACAGCGCAATACGTTCCAGCCCTAGCTATTTTTACTAGATAATTTAGGGCCAGTATGGTAAAATGTGACATCCATACTGATCATGTTACTGATTAACAGTGTTCAAGCTAGGAGGGAAGTGACCGATACTGTCATCATGTGACTATACGTGTGTATTTGACGTAACTTTTGAATTTTGTAAAGTTTGAATTATGCGCGTCCACACGATTGTGTGGACGCAATTATTTCTACGTGTAAATACCCACTGAGTCAGCAGTGACTAAACCGGACTCAAAACGGGACCGCAGTCCCCAACACTCCCCTGTCTCATTAGTCCACGCTCGGTTTGTATTTATACATTCCAGCAGACTCCAAAATAATCTCACAAGTACTAACCCGAGCTGCCTTGGCTGTCTGACAGGACTGAACGGGTTGGGGTGGTTGTGGGGAATGAAGTGAGTAATATGTTAGGATGCATTCCAAAGCTATTACCTCAGATGGTACAGTGTGGTGGTACTTGAGGAACACGGTTTTAGACACCATCATGGAGTCACGCAAGGGACGGAAAAGGGCAGTGTCTTTAATTTCTTTGGTGAAAATGCCACTGGGGTTGATGATGCCAGCATATGGGTGACACATACGTCCCCAGCTTGATGTCTTTCCCGGACTTGGATTTTGCGTAGGCTAATGTGCTTGATGCCCTTCGTAGTACACAAAGCTGACCAGTTGACACAGGCCTGGTTGTCAGTACACACAAGTGTACAATCGTTGTCAGATATCATATTGAGGTCATGGGCACGGAGTTTGATTGATTATAGATCTTTGATGCATTCGTTGGTTGCCAAGATTTTGGCTTCGCAGGAGCTGAGAGCGGTGTGGTCTTGTCAGATGGATTTCCATGCAATGCCCCCCCCCCAACATACAAACAAGGTATCCTAAGAGAGAGCAGAATTTGAATAGTTTGAGCTTGGTACCATCTTCAACGACATTGCCAAATTGCTTGCCCCAGCAGGCATCACTGTATGCAGTAAGATTATGGCATTCAGAAGGGCTTGACGGAGTAGAGTCTTTTTAGACCTCTTTGTCATGGTGGTGAGGGAACTGGTTAAAAGCTTGGACGGTGTGGCATGCATCGGAGTGATAGCTGATGCTGTATTTGACAGTGCTATATAGATACTTGATGTCATGCACCACTGCTTTGTAGTGTTGGTGGTTAGGAGCCAGGCTGTATGATGCAAGAAAGGTAAGGATAGGGGCGATGTCTGGACGTGAGCATTGAGCTAACCAGTTGGTAGATCCTACCATTTGCTGGTATGTTTTTGTTCATTTGGGGAGGTCCTTATTGTGTGGATCAGATAGAGGGATTGCATCTATTGGGTAACCAGACCGGTAGGGTGACATGGTAGGTGCTTGATTCATATTGGCGATACCGAAGCGTGTGGCCGTGTATTCGGTGAATGCGGATTGGCAAAGGTGAACCGGTATGGGTTCGTCAGGGAGGCGTTACCATGTGAATGCTGTACCAATGACGTAATCAGCATCTCCCATAAAATCTACTTTGATGTGTGTTGCCAGAACCTTTTGAAAGAGGTCTTCTTCTGCCTGTGAGGTAGAGAAGAACACAAAGCCATCAGCATACAGGCCGATGTGAATTTCTTTGCGCTCCAAGATACTCTTGTCGTCAGAGTGTATGATACCAGAATACAAGCACGGATCATGCGGTGAAGCTGACAATCTCATGTCTTGAAGGATGGAGGTAATCATATTGTACCAGTGCTTGGAGCTGCGTTGCAGACCATACAATGTTTTGTGCAGGAGCCAGAATTCATCATTATGAAAGGCTGGGTCACCGGTGGGAGGGCCGATCACAGTGATTTCATCACCTGGCAGTGTTGCATTGCAGAAAGCATTCTTGCAGTCACCTTGCTGGAGCACGCGGCGTTGGCTGATGGCCTTGGCTGTTAGGAGGCGAAGGGAGTCATGTTTGAGAACGGGGCGTAGCGTTTTGATTTAGAGTAGACACAGTCTTTGCGGTTTCCAAGAACAACAATGCGTGACTTGGCGCGATTGGGTTTACCATCCCGATATGTCTTCACTACGAGGACACACATGGATGGAATAGCTTTAGGGATCTTGCCGGAGCGTTGGAGGGCAAGATAGTCTTTCTTGGAGATACGTTTGTAGACACCAAGATCTTCCATCCCCCCTTTTTCCTCATTATAACTATCCAGCCAAACCATGTGGTCTGAATTTGAAGGGTGTAAGGCTTTAGCAAGAGAGAGTGGACAGGGGCTAAGAAGGTTTTTGGCAGAAACAAAATTTGCAGATGGGGCCAACTTTGCTGAGGCTGAGGTAAGAAAGGAGCTGACAGTGGAGTGACCTGAGAATAGCATGTCTTCGGCAACAAGGGTGGCAAAGGGATGGACCAGTTGATCTTGGTGGAATGCAGGTTGCGCTTAACTACAAAGTGGAATCCTTCAGAAGGGGAGTAGTGGATAAATCCTTTGTGTTAGGCGCCATTGTAACCGTAGGTCACTTTGGTCTGGTTTTGGAAACAAGTAGGTACGCCAGCAACTTTTAGCTGGGTAGAGCCTTGGAGGGATCAGCTGTTTGAGTTGGTCTGGTTGTAGCGATGATAGATTCGTATTTGCGTTTGATGGTTGTTCCGTCATTGAGAAGAATGGTGTACAGGTCGGGAGGTTCGGATGGGTCTGTTGTAGGGGGATCAGAAGGATCTTCAGGTTGCTTGGGACTGTTAAGATTTCCCGGTCTTGGTAAGGGCACATTTTGGACAGTGCCTTTGAGAGGCTTATTGTCCACTTGAATGGTGAGTCTTGTGCCTGGTGGGAATGACTCAGGGGCAGGATCTGTCTTGTTCCAGAGAAGGCCACATATAAGCTCCCCTGAGTAAGCGATTGACTTGGGGAAGTTAGTGACAGGCAAACAACCTTCATCCAATTTGAAAACGGGTGGACGATAGTAGTTCTTTGTGATGGGATTGTAGAATGTGATGGTATTTGACTTGTCATCCCTGTCGACGGCAATTTCGTCCAAAGATTGGTCTTTGCTTTTTGAGCGACTGGCTGTGCTGTCTTTGTCTTGGCCAAAATATCCTATGGAGAAAAGTTGGAACAAAGTTTCAGGGTTAGGTTTCTCATTGTGCACTAATTCAAAGGGAGTGGCAAGCTTCCTGTTGAGACGACCAGGTACCTGGTTGATCATGAGGGTAGCATGCTGTAGAGCGAAGTACCAGTACTTGCGACCAACTTGCTTATCCGTGATATAAGCCCTCGCCATGTGAAGGACCGTTTGCCATGTTCATTTGACTAGTCCTTCGGATGATTGGTGTTTAGCCGGATCAGCAAGAATGTTGCTCTTGTTGTGAAGGATCCACCTGAGAGTTTTGCCACCAATCAGCTTGGTGTCAAAGTCTGAGTGACAACGTCTTGGGACCCTTCCAGCATCTGCTTTGAACTGCTTAAGGGCACTGATAATTTCATCAGATGCTAATGATGTGATGCCATAAAACCATGCATATCTAGTGGCAACATCCACTAGTAAGATACCGTAACGGAATCCACCCAGGGCCACACAGTCACTAAATATGATGTCTATGTGAACTTTATCCAAGCATTTGTGATGGCGCTTGGTTGGTTTGCCTTTGGTTGGATTCTGGATGGTGGCAAAGATGCCAAGAGTGGGGGGCAGCACACCGGATGACAGGAGAGTTGCATTGTTGGCAGCATCAGTGAGATGACGCATATGACGAAAGCGGCAACAACCAAATATGCGGTGGAGCTATAGTGAGTCAAACTGACCTCAAGACTCACATGGAGCCGGCGTGTACCTTGGTGGTACTGGTGGGAGAGTGCTAGTGTCATGATGAACAAAGCATAGCTGTGAGTCAGTCAGTGGGACAGATGAGTTACTTGCCAGCTCATCCAGAGTGATTGGTTGATCATCTGATTGTAGGTCGGGTGCTGGCACCGCCTGTGGAGGGCCGACCACTGATGGCGTGTCCAGGGAAGTAACCAAAGCTGGCTCTGCTTTGGGTTCGATAAGATGGGGACTGGTGGGGGTAGCACTGGGAGTCTGGGAAGGCCGGCCAGCAGGACGCAATGAAGGCAGATCTGGAGGTGCCATCTTTGGCTTGGAGTAGTCAATATGACCATTGTAGGATGGCCCCAGGGATTCAAAACTGAGTAGATTGTCCCTGGAATCATCAATTTCAAGGATGAAGGTGGGAAAGAGGACAAATGATCCCAAGTCATACAGACCAAGAAGACCACAGTCATGGCGGTGGCGGTGGCGTCAGAGCGAGAACAGAGGGCACGCAAGACAGGAACGTGCAATGAGCTTCTGGTCTTGATGACCTTACCATTGAGGCGGTACACTGTGGACCTGTACCCTTTGATCTGAACAAGGTGATCATCGCCTAAAAGGGCATACTTGTCCACCAAGGGCATGTATGAGACAAACACAAGCAGCCAGGGTACATGTCATCAGTAGCGACAGTGTCTCCACTGCACTCATCGACTCCCGGAACCAGGGTTGCAACACTGCATGCTTTCGAGGCATCAGGAGACGAGCGTATGCCTTGCATCTTCTCCCTGAGAAAGGTTGCCACTGATTGTCTCATGCTGGCACGATGTTGGCGGTTGACAAGCTTGTGATTCCATTTCACGGTGATGGGATTGGGTGCGGGCGCGATAGGACAGGCAAACAAGACAGTTAACAAGCGGATGGGTAAACAAGAGATTTGGCATTTACTTTAGATTTAGCACTATTAAATGCATCATCAAATACCGCCTCTTTGTCGTCACTGGATGATGCCAAGGCACCAAAGTAACCATTTCCACTTGAGGGATGATCAACCTTGGAGGTAGATTGAGGGGCTTGAGGAGAGGCGTCTGGAGTCTGGACTCAGCGTGCACCAGGTGGCCAGGCCATCTTATCTCCAGTCTTATCACAAGGAGGGCGGGGCAGGAATTTGGAAGTGAATGCTTCTGCTATCTTGGTGGTGGCGGTGACATCTTGTCGATGGACAATACCAGCACACACAGCGCCAGGGCAGCCTACCTCTTGGTGGAACTTGAGCTTGGCATTGTTGGGGTCTGTGGGCTTTCAGAAGCAGCAGGAACATATGGTGTTGACCTGTGCTGCATCCTTGACGAGGCGCCAATCATTTGGTTTGGTGAGAGGATACAGCGCTTCCCTTGGAGCTGGACAAGGGAGGGATGGCGGCGGCGGGCTTGGCCGGTATTGCCGCCGTAGGCTTGGGGGCTCCGGCTCCAATTTGCTTTGCGGCAGGGAGGAGAGCTTGAAGGCCGCATCCATGATCTCAATCAAGACCATCAACCCATGGCCCTTCAAG
>JALLOZ010000508.1:0-11802 GCA_036939875.1 Thalassiosira pacifica
CAAGGAATTCTCAGAACAAGCAGATTCTAATGCAGTGATGAATTCATCCACTTCAGCATCCACCCCTCCAGCCCCATTAGTATTTTTGACATAGCCTACATCGTTGGATTTGGATAATCCGGATACGTCCGTGAATGTAAAATCTACAAAGCTGCAAGCTTGGAATTCATCACACCAGTCTTTCTCCTGTCACAACATGACCAAGGAGTAAGCCCAAGCAGAAAACAAACAACACAGTTATGTACATCAACATTGTATGTAATGAGCAACACAATGAAAGAATAAAGAGGGAACTTTTGCCATATGTATGATACATTTTGTGTTCGAATGACTTACCATGTGATAACAAGAATATGCTAGCTGTTCCTCAAAACAACAACTCCTGTGATCGCACATCTCCTTACAATCATCATGCATTCCCGAGTCTTCCGCAACTGCTACATTGCACACATATTCAATGCTGCTAAGCTTATCCTCCACATCCTTGGCACTGGTCATTTCCGTTCCACTGTTGTTAATCAGAACTTCACATGGGGCGTAGGCGTCGCATTCTTTCGTGCCTAGTGAGGCGCGGCAATTGGATTCAATTTTCTCATCGACCAAACAGCAGAGATGTGAAGCACACACCTGATGACATGAGGTGACCCAGGATTGATCAATCATGTCTAAATCGAGTGGTAAAGCACATGCCTCGGCCGGGGAGAGGAGACTTTGGGCATTGTCTGTGGGCACAACCAGCTTTTCGCATGGTTTGTAGGCGCTGCATGCATCCACATGTACATTCGAGCAGTCATCCCCAGCTAAAGCGGAATCTTGGGTGAAGCAGCATAGGTGTGTTTGGCACTTATTGTGACATTGTTGGATGCCTTCGAATGTTTTCAAGGAATTCTCAGAACAAGCAGATTCTAATGCAGTGATGAATTCATCCACTTCATCGTCCACCCCTCCAGCCCCATTAGCATTTTTGCCCTCATTTTCGTAGTAGGCAAGTGGCGTACTGACCAGGGTCTCACAGCCGGCATAGGCGAGGCAGTTCTGGCTGGCATCGTTCGCACATCCATAGGCTAACAAAAAAACAATAGATCAAAATACTGAGAACCAACATTCCCAAATAACAAATTGAATGTCACCAACAAAATTAGATAGCACAGGCATAACACTCACTTCCGCTCTCGAAGCAACACAATCGATCCCTACACAAGAACTGACACTTGCTCCTCCCCTCACCCGTCCCTATCCAATCCTCGGCACACACCTCATCGATTTGCTTCGCCATCTTGAACAACTCCTCGGTACTCTTGAAAGTGGGATACAACACTCCGCACTCGCTATAATCCCCGCATTCCAAATGACCCAACTGGACATCATCGCACTCGTACTCCCCCGAGAAGCAACAGTGCGCTGGCTGGCAAACATTGCTACACTCCAACGCTCCGAACATTGCCACGTATTCCGTCTTGCACACGTGTTGAATATCCAGTTCGTAGGTGACATCGTCCGAATCCCAACCGCTCGTGTCCTTGAGGTGATTGAGATGTTCGCACGCTCCGAATTGTTGACAGAATCCCACGTAGACGGAACAGTCGTCGACGTAATCGAAGGGGGAGGTCGATCCGTAACGATCTTTGAAACGCTGTTCGATGGGGGGGTAGGAGGTGGATTTGTAGCAGCATGCTCCGGCGTGGCAGGCTTCGATGCAGGATGTGGGAGGGTTGAGGTTGGCGGCGTTACACTGAAGCACCACCGTATTCGTGACAGTGTCCTGATCTGTGGAGTGGCCGCTGCCCCTCCATGTCTCGGCGACGCCCTCGCAAGGCTTCTCGTACGCGTCGCACCACCCCTTGTCTTCTTCGTAGACCTCGCATCCGTACGTCTCGGGGTGGCAACAGCGCGATGGCCTGCACACCGTGGAACACTTATCGAATCCATCAATGGTTTGCAACGAGTTCGATGAGCACACTTGAGCGAGGTAGGATGGTTCGGGCGACTTCAATTTGACTTTCCCATCGAGCAGATCATCCTCATTCATCCCGCTTCCGGCTCCGCCGAAACTTCCCCCCGCATTCCCCGCGTAATCATTTCCACCGTGCAATTCCAACGCCATGCACGCAGATCGATACGTGGCACATTCGGTAGCCTGCTCCTCCCAGCAGCTGTCCTTGTCCGAGGCGTTGAGAGAGCAGCACTCGGAAACATTGCATTTTTCCGCACACTTGGCGCGTCCGGAGGATGTGATCCAGTCGGAGCAAATGTCGTGCAGGTCGTTGGGTGGGGGTGGCAGTTTGGGGGTTTTATCCTTGTTGAATAATTTGTTGTTATTGCTGCTGATGGCATCGCTGCCATTGGCATCCAGGGCGGTGCTTTCGTCGGGAGCAAAGGGACTTCCGTCCTGCGCGATAATGTATCCAATCGCCGCAGCACACATGACGATCACAATAAAGAGCGCGAAGTAAACTAATGCCATTGCCGCGCGCGACAACCCTTTGAAGCACTTGGATCCATTCCCATCGGGTCCATAGCGCCCGCCTCCACCTCCAATGTTACGACTTGCCTCGGAAGAATTGGGGCAGCAATTGAGGCATTTGCATTTGAGCATATGTTTCCAATAGGCACAAATGAGGCCCATGCGGTAGCGTGTGGGTTTGTTGTTGTTGTTTTTGTTGTTGGCCTTGCTTCGCGCCCTGATTTTGGCAATGGGGGAACGATCTCCGGCCCAGTCGCCTTCGCCGTAGCCGTCCACTTCGTAGTCGTCGTCATCGTCATCGTCGTCGTCGTCGTCGTCGTCATCGTAGCTGCGGTCGACGCCGCGATCCTGGGGAGCGATGGCGATGGCCTTGCTGCCGTTCCTCTTGCCATTGCTGCCGTTCCTCTTGCCATTACGTCCATTGCGTCCTTTAGCACCATTGCGCCTTCCTCCTCCGTTGGTAGGCACGTCGTCGTTGCCATCGTCGTTCACGATCAGTCCTTCGCTGGGGGGACTGTCCGAGTAGGGAGGCAGGGGCATGTCATCTTCGTCATCGTCGGCGGCGGAGTACGAGAGGGGAGCGTGTTCTAGATCTCGGTAGGGAGATGATCCACCATCATTCGATTTACCAAATCCGAATGGCATCGTTTGATCGTTCGTTCGTTGGGTGGAAACTAGAGAGGCACCAGAAGCAGAAGGGGTGCGGATTTCGTAGCGGCGTTGTTAGTTGTTGTTTCCAAATGCAATGGCCGATGGAAATGAGCAAAGATTGATCAAGATGAAGATGAAGAAGCAAGCAAGAAGTGAGTGGGTGGGATTGATGTGAGAAGAGAAGATCGGAAGATACGATACGACAAGGTAGATATTAGATATCCTCGACAATAGATAAGAAAGTTTAGTCACGAGTCACGATCACATCGTCATGGACTGGCCCGCCCGCCGCCTGGCCGGCTAGCTCATCATGGCTCATTGTCCTTCAGGTCTACCTAAATGACAAGTGACTTGTGATAAAATACACCAATAGTCAGATACACTTTTCTGACAATTGAAGATTATGTAATGCTTTTCTAAATTCAAAAAGATACATATTTAGCTATCCCTATTTTGGGGAGGCAGTGAATCTACCACGATCTACTGTCTTACGAATAATGTCGCTTTAGATCTTTTTATCTTCGTTTGCAGAAAAACTGTCCGACACCAGCTGACACATTAGATTATCCTCCAAGGAAAAACGGTTCAGCGTGGAATGTAGGGACAAATAATAAAGGTATCGTACCTCTAATTAAGCAAGGGGTAAAAAACGTAGTTGTTTGATTCCAACTCCATTCCAGCTCCACCCTCCATCCAGCCGATTGTGCGATGTGAATAGCTGGCCCGTGAGTGTGCGTGGTGAAAAAGACACGCCCTGTGAGAGAGGGTCGTGCCTCTCTCTTGCAATGACATCCTCGTATCGGTCAGTCAAGTAATTACCTAAGTATCATGCAAGCTCATTACCAGACAAGCACACTGAGCAACACTGCGGGGGGGAATCTCATATATCATTCCTACTAATAAACTGTATTGGTCACCAAAATGAGACATACTTTTGATCCCTAACCATTCTGTCCAGATGAACATGAAATGTGTTCCACCAATCTTTCTTGAACTTGCAACATACTCGTCCTGCCATAGTCTGGCACATCAAAGTATTGCCCATCACTGCTAATATCAATCATGAAGNCCTGCCTTGGACAGAGGGGATCAGCCATACAGCAGCAGATCCCCAACCCTGGACTAGGGCCTTGACATTGCCATGGTTTCAAGGTGGAGGAGGATGACAAGTGACGAGCGATGACGAGAACTGACGAGCGACGAAAAAGGTCTCTTGTTCTTTTAATTCATACGTAGCATATCCTAACAGAGTTTTGTGTCCAGTTTGTGTCTGTGTTCCCGCCGACTCAAAAAATTGGAGTACAAATTGCTTAAAAAATCGAGGTATGACTGTATGCTACTGTACATGATTGGAATATACTTTTTGGTCAAAGTACACTACATAGGAATTTATGCGCGCCGGCACCATTTTTCAATGAAAAGTTCCGCCCAGGATCAAAACCAGTCTGAGCACTATGCTAAATACGCAGGGGGAGGGTGTTTCAACTGCTTCCCTAACCCCCATCACGCATCAAAAGTACAACTACCCAGAACAATCAAAATTTGACAAAGCCACGCTGGCTTCTATGCTATCCATTCCCGCTGTGGGAAGCACAATTAAAATCCAGCCTGGATGAGTTAAAATTAAGATCCGAGGCGGAACATGCACACATGTGCACACCATTAAAATTGTCTGTAAGTAGAAAAGCTCAGTGCACAAAGCAACAGAATCAAGTCATCATCCATGGCTTGTATGAAGGATAGACTCACAAATAAAAGAAGGCAGATATATATATCACTGTGGACATATTCAGACATGCATTGGAGTGCAAAGAGATGGCACACAATTTTAACCATATCGATAATGCGCACTTCACCGCCAATGATAATTTGAAGTTTGATACTTGGAAATTAATGAGACAAATAGTCAATGTGAATATTGATATGGGAGACTGTCAGTGTGTACAGGTTCTATCACAGTCACAGATCCATGCAAACTCAAGCAGAAATGACACTATAGAAAATGAACAAAAGGGGAATAAATTGGGAAGAAAGAGGAATGCTTCAACTGTCATTAATAGCAAGGAGGGATGAAATACAGAGTGATGCATTAGCTAATTGTCAAGGATGATGGATGATGCAGAGATGGCATCAAATGGAAACTAGCAAATTCCCAGGAAAGAGTTAGCCTGGGACTAGCAACAATTCCGAATCAATTTGCCTCTTGCTTGCTTTCAATTTTTTCCCATTGAACCTCTATTTCCCAAACAAATTTGAGGCAAGGGTCCCAAAAATAGACTCAACAAATGGCAGGGGCAAATTCTTGAAGAAAGGAAGCTGTACGTTTGGCCAAACTGGTCCTTAGAAAACATAAGGACGAGAAATATGATGGTATCAAGGTGGGAATGCTGACAGTACTCTACGGGGACAATGGCAGTTTGAGCACACGCTTTACTTTGGAGAAACATCAAGCACACACCCCTCTATATATTACATAATCATCATGGGCTGCATTTCTTTGTGCAGAAGGTGACATGAGATGAGTAACAAAAACGATTCTCCAATATCCAGCCCTTCAACAATGCAATGGATAGACTACCTATGATCAGGGAGAAAACCTGTGTATATGTCGTCTAGCTGATTTTGAACAAGATTATAGTATTCGATAGGCAAATTCCGCTGTTGACTAGCCAGATTTATTTATTTATCATTCCTACTAATAAACTGTTTGGGTGGACGAAATGAATTCGGTCATGAAGGGGAGATCACTTTCACCTCTATGAGCATGAAATGTGCTCTACCAATCTCTCCTGAACTTGCAAAATGCTCGACTTATCATAGTCTGGCACATCAAAGTATTGCCCATCACTGCTAATATCAATCATGAAGGGAATCGATGCTTCATTGGTGTCCGGGGCATCTGGCGGTATGAGAACTGGAATAATGAGTATCCCTGCATTTTTAGCATTCGTTGCAGCCAATTCTGCTGCATTTTCAGGAACGTTTTCTGGCGTGCCCTGAGCACCATCTGTGATGAGCATGATTATCCTCTTCGAAATGGGAGACGAGGATAGAGTTGACTGGCATAGTTGGATTGCGCTTGCATGATTCCCGAGTCCTCCAGAATAAGCCAGATTGTTTATGGTTGACGATGCCTGGGATGTGGAGGTTAGTCCGGTCGCTAGCCGGGCATCAGCTGCAAATCCTACAACCGCGACGTTCCTCACTACGGGCAAGCGCCCCAAAGAGTTCACGATAGCCGCTGAAAAATCCTTGACATCAGCAAAGTTACTACAGCAGGAGTTCCATGGCACATTTGAGTCTCGGCAAAGCGAGTCACAACCAATGCATAGAGATCCAGTTGGACCGTTACAGATAGAGCCTGTCATGTCAATTGCGAGACAAACGCTGAAAGCTTCTTGTTCGCCGGAACAGATTGGTTTGGAAGTAGGTCGATTCGTTGGTGACAGGGTTGGCTGTGGTGTTGGTTTTGTAGAAGGTGTATTAGTAGGCTGTGAGTAAGAGAGCAGGAGGAGAGGTAAACATTAGTACCAATTGAACAATTGAAGGCAAAGCGGAGAAACTGATGGCTCATGTGCAGTAGGCAGATAACGTATCACTCTTACCTTATCAGTGGGTGTTTCGGACGGATTTGTGGTCAAGACAGTACTCGGGTGCACCGATGGCACCAGTGGCAAGGATGACTCCATACTAGGGTAGGATGATGGCGTCATCGAAGATTCAACAACAACTCCAGTTTTCTGTAGGCCAGGAGTTGCGGCTGCATTATTTGATTCTGCATATGCCTCAACTGCATTGGTTTTCTTACCCAACAACACTCCAAGGAGTAACGCCAACATCAGGGAAAAGAGTAAAAGGAGGTACAGAAATCGATTCCTCTTCCTAGGATCTGTCTCCTTGTCCGAGACACCCATTGCCGATTCAACCACCTCTTTGTTGTTTAAAGCCTGTGGATTCTCGAGATTGGTTTCCTCTTTCACAGTTTTTTCATTGACTTCATCTCCTCCGTTTTGTTCTGGTATGGAAGCTGTCCCAGCAGATGCATCTTCAATACAATTTGATTCCTGATGATTTTTCTCTGGCTCATCTTCATCTGGTTGCAATTCTGCCAGCATTTCATCCCCATCTTTTTGGTTCTCTTCTAAATCCCCCGCTTTATGTTCTGTACTGGAAGATGTCTCATTCTCAGCCTGAGGAAACTTCAACATCCCAACTTCTACATCTACATCTTGCTTTACATCTTCGTCATCAGTAGGATGCTGAAGCTGCAATTTTCCCACCTCTGGCTTCTCTCCCTTGGATTTGTACAGCGAGATGTCCGGAGCTCTATACTTTGCGCCCAACTCATCACTGTTTTTTCCCTGAACATATTGTCCCGCGTCGGTAGTGGAGTAGCCCGATGTTTTCTTGGCATCCGCCACGAACCGCCAACGAGGTGGCTCGGCAGACACAGCGTGTTTGCTCGAAGATGATATAGTTTCTGGGAATGCCTCTAAATCGGTATCACCATCTACTTCTTCAGGAGACGGATCCATCATGAGGAAACTCAGAGCATGCCGGTCAATCGGTCAAAGGATGATATCGTATATCCAACTCGCTGCACCATAGAGATGAAACCTTGATGCAACAACTGCGATCATCCCCCTCGTCCCATTATGATCATGAGAGAGTGTGGATGGCGGAATGAGTTGCTTCCCTGGTTCATACCCTGGGGGTCGTGGCAGGGCGAGCTGCCCGGCCTCTCAATCACAGGGAATGCACGATGCAATCATGATGCAACAATTGCAGTTGTGTGAACAGTGAACAGAGAACAGCGAATCAAGAATCAAAGATGCAATGTCACACTGTAGCACAATCGATCCCGTATCATAAAATATTCGATACTCCTAGCTAAAACGGACAAAGATACTCCGCACGAATACGTCCGAAAATTCTAGAAATACTCTGAGGAAGAGGTACCGGAGTGCTACAGTGTGAATCGCCGACAACCAACAAGCAAGCAAAACCAAAAAAACCAAAACAACGGCGACGTCAAACACACCGCGACAATGGCTTCCGAAACCCCCACTACACCGCCACAGAAGACCGAAGCGGCGTCACCACCGCCCTCCTCACCCCCAGCTTCCTCCTTCCAACCGACATGGCAACTCCCGCCCGGAATAGAAAATCACATCGAGGCCTTCGTCCTTAAATCGCTCATCGGAGGCACCGTCGGCGCCGCCGCGGGTGTGTTACTGTTCCGATCCGGACGGGGCGCGAACGCCGCTGCTGGTGCTGCATTCGGGATAGGCTGTGCGGCGGGGAGTTTCGTCGAGAGAGGATTGCTCTCGGAGGGTGTTGATCCAGCGGTGCCCAAGTTTGAGGTTCCGGATTTTTTGTCGAGCTTTAACAAAAAGGATTGATAAAAATCAGCACCAGTACCCACGATCGCGCTCCATCCGGATCGGAACAGTAACACACCCACGGCAGTGCTGGCGGTGCCGTCAATGAGCGATAGCTTGTGAGCTTGTGATGATGGTCCACAGATCAGGAGCTCAAGCTAGCAGGTACAATATTAGTAGAAGCTACTCATAGTAGATCTGCTAGGATGCGCGTGGAATGTTCAAATAGGAGATGAGCTTGGCCAGCATTGGTTCGCGAGAGCGAAGCAGGGTGGCAATGTACCAAATTCAGCGTGTTCTGGTTTTTGACGGAACCGAGATACGAGTGTTGAAAACATTCGATGGTTTCAGGGAGTTTGGTTGACGCATTAGCACTGGCAGTGCTTGATTTTTTCTCAAGCAGCGTTGGGTGGCGANGAGGCATTCTGTACGAACCATAATGGGAATGATGTTTTAGGAAGACAATAGCTTGGCAACAGAGACAAAAGGGTGCTTTGTTAGATTCGTGAGTTGTTCTAGGCATTTGGGGAGGGGACGAACATCAAGGGGATATTCATGTTAATGCAGGAAAATGTATGAATAAGCATGTGATACAACAAAAATAAGGAAAAACAAAATGGAAATCAAGATGCTGCTTTCCAGGTTATCAGTATCTTAATTATATCACATCTGGAAGCCGAGATTTGCTCTGGGGCATTTCTATTATCGACCCGGTCAACGAATTGCGTTCTAAATCTGAATCAGCAGCAGTCCAGTCATCATCAGAGTATGATCCAACCTCGTGCTGAGGAGTGGACCCCCACCGTTGGATAATAAGTGAACTTTGTCGCTGCGAAGTTGGACGCGGTTGGCTCCTTGGGCTATCATTGCCATCACTTCTCGTGTTTGCACTGATGGAGGGTTTTTGCCGGTGTATCCTTGTCCAGCGAAACAATGTAGCCATGATCACCACTGCAAAGATGACAGGAATTGAACTAACCAGCCCGTGTCGTATGTCACCCCTCCGTATTTGGAGCCCAGCAATGGAGATGTCAGTGCAATGGTTGCGGCCTATTGACGCCAAGGAGGGGAGGAAAGAAAAAAGTGTGAGAAGACACCCTCCGAAGTCAAAGATACTTTTTCAAGCAAAAACGCCATCATTCCAGACATGAGCGGGGACTGCTCTTGACCATACGCTGGCAAATTGTTGGGATCTAACTTACCCAAGTAAAATACGGCATCATCATCGTAGCATGGTTCACATTGAATGCCATCCTCTCCCTCGTTTTCAGGTAATGCAGCTCGTCCAATGCTAGAATATGTGCCTCTTGGACATACAATGTTTTCGCAAGCATAGAGCAAGCCAAAATCAGTACCAGCTGGTCCAATACCATTTCCATTGACACCTTGTTTTATGCACAGCAATGGTGGCACCACACCCTGCATCCTAGATCCGCGTATGTCAAGTCGTTTCAAGGGAAGAAAACGCAATTCTGAAGGCAGGAATCCAGTCAGCTGATTGTTTGGTACATCCAAAACACTAAGCTCACTCAAAAATCCTAACTCAGGAATGAGAGGACCCCGGAGACCCAGCGAAGGCAGTATGATTTTCGAAACCTGACCTCTCTCATTGCATTCAACTCCTAGACGATCACATGTAGGGGAACCCCTTTCCCAACGGTAAACTGAGTCTAACCACTCGTCTCCATGCGTCTGTTCAAAAAATGAATCCAATATTTCTACCTCACTCATACCTCCTCGGCATTTGGAATCGTGTTGACCTATGTAACGATGAAATACTGCATTCTCACTTGGGCAAGATATGCATGGAGCCACACCTTCCCGGCCAACACTATTTGCAGGGCAGCTTACACCATCACACCCTCTAGCAGCTTCTGTGTTGTTCAAAAACACATTATTCAGCTCAATATTGCATAGAGGCTCAGGAACATTACCAGTTAGTTTGTTCCCGTCAATATAGATCTCTTTCAAGTTTGGAAGAGTAGCAAGACCTTCATTCAATGTTCCACTCAATGCATTTTGTTCTAAAAATAATTGAACCAATGGCAAAGGTTGAGCACCTATGCCAGCTCCACGAAATATTGCCTTTGGTATTGTTCCCACTAATCGATTATGTTCCAGAAATAGTCCTTGCAATTTCCCGAAGGTCCCAAAGTTATTGCAGATTGTGCCACTGACTGTAGGGACGGTCATGCAAATGAAGGTTATTTAGATGATTTGTAAAAAGCATATGAGCTCAATATCAAGTGTTTTGAGGCGAGGGCTCATAACAACAAAATACTTTTATTAATCAATGATCATGCACTCACAGAGATTGTATCCTACGTCAAAGTATTGCAAATTTTGCATGGGCCTCTCGTGCTTTGCATCAGCTTTAGGAAACCCTGAAATACCATCCAACGGTATGGTGCCATTGAAGCCATTGTGACTAATATCGAATTTCACCAAGGAAAATAAATAGGGAGCTGTGCGGGGTCCAAGATTAGGATGACCAAACAAATTGTTGGCCAATGGACCGTGGAAGCGATTTTTGCTCACATCCAATACTCTCAATATGTCTGATTCGAAGTGGGGAAAAGTGCCTTCCAAATCGTTTGAAGTAATATCAAATATCTCAAGATTTGGCAGTTGTAACACTGATTTTGGGATTGGGCCTTGCATCTGGTTGGATGATAAATTGATGAAACGTAAGGAGCGCAGTTTCCCAATTGACGATGGAAACGTTGGGCCAATCGTTCTTGTCGTGTTTTTTTTTGCGATTCTATTTGATGTCATGGATGAATGATGTGATTCGGAGTATCGTATTTTGTGGAAATTGATCTCGTTGCCATAAGGCTGTTGCATAATCATTCGATCATTATGTTGCTGCTCTCTTCCTTCGTCTTCGTCCCCTTCGGACTCGGAAGATGGGAATGACAAGAGTGTGTTTACATAAAAACCCTTCCCCAAATTCAGTCCAGTAATTGATCCATCAATTGGATCACATGCCACCCCAGTCCAGAAGCACACTGGTTGCTGATATTGATCCTCTAGGCTGTCGCTGGCGCCATCGCCATCGCCACCACCTTCTGCACCGGGATGCCCAGACGGAAATCTCCACCCTTTGACGTCGGCTGGGATGTTGTCAGTTGGATTTTTCCGATTGGGTTCAACCAATGTCAGGAGAATATCCTTTACAACCGACTCTTCCATCGTCGATGTAGATAGTATTTGGCTGTTATTTGTTTTATTGTGGCTGGAGCTTCTTGTTTTCGAGGAGCAAGGAGGAGGTTAGGGGCATTCCTCCGTCTTTTATTCGCTGTATTA
>JALLOZ010000509.1:0-11687 GCA_036939875.1 Thalassiosira pacifica
ACTTTACAGTTGTCAAAAAGATGACCGTTCCAACACGGTCTAATCTAGGTATGTAAAGTACGTAATCCTTGTAGGTAGCCGAGCGGCAAACCACAGCGTTGAAAAGAAGATCCAAATAGACCGCTATCCCAAGTATCGTGTCAGTTCTATAGCGACAAAACAGCGATACACCGCCGGCGAAATAAGAGGCGCAGGTTCCTTTGTATGCGTAACGACGTACAGACGCGACGATTACAAAACCAGTAGGAGATCCTACGTGGGTACATGCCCGTAGACTTTCATCCAAACATGGGAAAATGACATGTTTGTATGGGGAAGCTAGACGTTGAGCTGTTCTTGATGAGAAATGACAATCTCTCATTCTATTTCGAAAACAGCAACTCTCAAAAGTGTTTGTTAGCTACCAGCGGGTTGATAGCAAGCGTTTGATTTGATTCAAGGTACGACCTTTCGAGTTGATGGTCGGGAAGGATTGAATTCGGAGCGTTTGATATGGGCTTGCGTTCCGGCAGCGCTGAGACGGGTTCTCATTTTTTCCTTTCGCGATGGCGTGCCGTTAGACTTCAATTCATTGAGTCCGTGCCGCATCGTGCTCAGAAGGGATGATGGGGCTTACTCTCGTATGGTGCTTTTGCTGGCTGGGCATACGCGTTGGGAACGATGGATTTTCGTCGGGCTGCTGGTCGGAGTCGTTTTTCTGGACGTCATTTTTTTATCATGGCGGAGGCGGCGCGGCGTCGACGGCGGCGGAGCTGCGGATTTCGATGCGCAGGAGGCAGCGCGGCGTCGATGGCGACGGAGCTGTGGATTTTGATGCGCCGATTAATTTCAGCCCCTGGAGAATGCAGCACATCTTGGTGCATTTACAGCTCATATCACATCTCTACACATAAGCCAGGTGCAGCCAAAGGCGCATCCAAGGAAATCTGTGATTTGTAGATACAGCAAAAGGCCCCTTTCCAGGCCACACAAGCACCCGAAAAGGGTCACACCAATTTCCACAGTCCCCTCAAACTCAAGGCACATACACCTTGACTTGGGTTTGCGAGTTCCAAGACACCCGCTTCTGATGATCGTCATAGATGTCATAAAGAAGACCATGGACCAACCGTCTCCGGATCACGCCCGACAGGGCCTTAGTCAGTAGATCCGCATAGTTAAAATGCGCCCGAATGTGTCCCGTGACACACTCACCCATCGCCACCGCCTCATGCACAGCATGGTAGCATAGAGTAGATTTCAAATTTAGAGCCCGGTTTTTTGGATCAGTTGCCATGTGCTCATTTTTTGGATTCACGGGTCTGGGGTGATTGCTGTATGTAGCTCTCCTCCGGGAGAATGTGCGTTCAATTTTCAATTTTGAAAAAAATTGTCGTGGGGCCGAGATATAGCGAAAAACGATATTGGTCCGTCGGCCCGGATCCCCGAATTCCTTCAATATAAGAGATTCCCGCGTTTACCGCTATATAACAGTCCCTATAGCTCCGTTTGGCATGGTTTAAAGGTTGTATAATTGCTCTATGGTGTCTGGGCTGCATGTGGACCCATGGAACATACCACAGATGCATCACAAGCTCAGTTGCACTCGTCCTATTTGGAACTGTCCTAAAACTTATATTTAGGTCTGTCCGCTGGACTTGTCCGGGACATGTCCGGGACTTGTCCGGGACATATCCTGGACATTGGGTCTTACGGGGTGGTCTCAAGGATGGACATATCACAGGGACATATGACACCTACTAGATGTGCGTGCGCTCGTGACTACATGCCTTCCAGGACACCAAGGACCCGTGACACCTGTGTCCCTCGGCATCAGGTGTCCTCACAATAGGGTGCTTAGAGGCCCAAAACAGGACATTCGGGACATGTCCAGGACATGTCCGGGACATGTCCGGGACGGGTGCAACTGAGATCACAAGCCCATGATATGACAGTTCAAAAGTAATGACTCATCGTTACAGATTCATCAATTTTTGCCTCGTCAACGAAATATGATCTTGATATCTACTCAGCAGAGATGGTTTTAATGCCACTTGGGCTGGTCTCTAAGATAATACATTTGCATTTATATATTTACTCCCTAAACACCAAGAACATGCTCAATTTGCATGTCTTTCTGCGCCCCGAACTGGCGGGCAAACTCTTCAGGGCATCATCATTGAAACGAATATCATCAAACATCTCCGGTACCTTATCACACAATTCAAAGATGAAATCATTGTCCCTTTCCTTCGTAACAGTGGCATCAAATGCTTTGAAGAAGTAGGTCGCCAATGATTTACCATGGGCATTATCACTGCGTCAATCTTACGCATCGTGTTATACACGACAAGTGCAAGCTCAAGAGGTGACAGTGTTGACTGCATCTTTTCAACAGCTTTTGTGCAGCGATGGTAGAGCCAAGCCACAGTGTTATCTGGTGCTGAAGCAGCTGCTGGTGCAACAACAACTGCGGTAGCAGCAGGTGGTGCAGCTGCAGCGGCAACAGGTGGTACAGTGGTGGGAACACGAGCAGCAACAGGTGGCAGTGGTGGAACTGGAGGGGCCACCTTGGACCCAGCGGCTGCAGCTGCCAGCTCACACATCGTTGGCTGTTTCTTTGACAGCCCTTCCAACCTATCCAGTATGTCCTTCCTCTGGCCCTTTGGATTCTCAACATTGAACACACAGAAGACTATCACAGATAGCTGGCTGTGCTCCCTCTCGCAGGTCTTCGAAGCTTGCACCCGACAGGACCTAAACGATCCCATCGGGTGGAGTGTATTGTCATGCAAAGACATTCCACTGTAGATAACTAATGCACACATTAGTAGACTTGTGATTGGCTTCTGACGCGATAGCCTAAAATACGAAGTGATTATGCTACCGGAGGATGGCGGTAAACACTCTCACCCGTTTTCACGCCCACCCACGCCAGATAAGCTTCTTGGTGCACTGTACCATGAATTCGACTCTTGAGTCAACCGCCTTATGTGGCGACGGGGACATGCCCACCCCCTCGGAGAGAGAGACGTGACAGAGTCATGGACAACAAGGCCAGTGGTGGACTGGCCGCCCATCTGTATTGGAGATTTTGCCACTGGCTGGGCCTACCTGCCCGTGTCGGAAAGTTCGGCAAATGCCTGGGCCAATTGCCTGCCTCTAAATCTTTTGGAAAGTTCGGCGATAGCCTGGGCCAATTGCCTGCCTCTATAACTGATGGAAAGTTCGGCAAATGCCTGGGCCAATTGCCTGCCTCTAAATCATTTGGAAAGTTCGGCGAATGCCTGGGCCAATTGCCTGCCTCTAGAACTGGTGGAAAGTTCGGCGAATGCCTGGGCCAATTGCCTGCCTCTATAACTGATGGAAAGTTCGGCAAAATGCCTGGGCCAATTGCCTGCCTCTAGATCTGTTGGAAAGTTCGGCGAATGCCTGGGCCAATTGCCTGCCTCTAGAGCTGTTGGAGAGTTCGGCGAATGCCTGGGCCAATTGCCTGCCTCTAAATCTGGTGGAACGTTCTGCGAATGCCTGGGCAAAATGCCTGCCTCTGCCCGCTTATCCTACATTGTGGAACAGGATTTGGGTCGCCATAGCCGCTGAGAGGCCCTCTGACAGGGCCGCGATCTGGGTGTGGATGTATGTTAGGAACGTTTGTGACGTCCACCGCCCAGCTTTCATGATAACGGTCTCGTCGTAGCCGTTGAGTTTGAGTGCCATTGCGCCGCCGGCCCTGAGGCTGTGGGAGGATATTCTGTCCAGGGTGTAGCCTTGGGTCAGCAGCCCATCCGCGACCGCTCCCCACCGCACGGCGGCGTTAATCATTCGGTCAGACACTGTCCCTCGTCGACCCTGTTGCGTGAGGACGGTGCCGATAGGTGCTGTCCCTGACGGGTCGATTTGTCGGACTTGGTGTACCCGCCGTGCCAGTGCGGCCACTGGGCAAATAGGGCCCCCGATCGCAACGTGGTGTAAGACGGCGTTCTTGGTACCATTTTTCGTGTTCTCAATGCAAATGGTGGCGCTGGTCGCCGCCAGGAGGACATGTAATGGCGCCGTGTGAGCTATCAAGGTTCGACCGTTCCATAGTTTAATGTCACCGGTGCGCAGGGGGATGGTGCGTTTCTTCTTTCCTTTCTGCTTGCTTGCCTGCGCTGTGTACTCGCCCACTCGAAGTAGGAAGAAGAATGCAATGATGATGAGATCGGCGACGGCACTATGCGTTGCCGTAAATCGATAGGATGTCGCCAAAGACATAATTGTTGTTGCTGGTATGGCCAGTTTTGGCTCCGGTGGTGGGTCCTCGTCCTTGAACGACTTGATTAGTCGTGCGATGGGGAGGTCGAGTTGGTTGAGGCCCGCCGTGCTCTGTCGTCGGGGGTCAGGGAATCCGTCCAGAACAAACCTTTGGGCGACGTGCCGGAGAGCCTTGTCGACTGACTGAACACCGATTGCACGTCCCTTGCCGTACCTGCCCTCCCTGATGGCAACAGCAAAGGCGAGGAGTCCGTCAGTTCTGCTGGTGGTGGGCATGCGGCGCATGTAGAGGTCGATCCCGTTGGCCGAAGTGAAGGATTGCCACGCTTCCCAGTGGCGGCCCCGTTCGGTCCCATCCACTGTTGCATCGCCAATCTTTTCCCACGCAGTGTGTCGAAGATGTTCGAAGTCACCCACTCTGGCACGTGTACCAGTTGCCACAGTTGCTGATTTGGCAGGGGGAATTCAGAAGAGAAAGCAGAGAGGAAGTCAGCATCATTGGTGAGGTCCGTGCGCTTGAACACCGCCTTCGCTTTGGTTGGCCGGGAAGCTATATCAGCCATGATATTATCGTCGCCGGGCACGTGCATAGTGAGCAACTGTCCGGCCTCATGTAAATAAAGCATGATGGCGAGCCCTCGAATCAGTCGACCGGAAATCGGGGTAGACGCTCGCGAGGCCATCTTAGTAATCCAGCTGACTGTTGGCGTGTTATCGCATAAGGTTCCTATCGCCTCTCGTTTTATCCAAGGCGCATAGCGTAGGATGACTGCCACTGCCGCCACCTCTGCGGCCAATTCAAGGTCTGAGTTGGTGATGGACCCACTGGGGTTATCAAAGGAAATGACACTGTCCCTGATCTCATCCGGGTGGGGCAACCGCCACAGAAGTGGCACCATGGCGTATTTCAGGGGGAACCATACTCCTCCGCCGCCCTCCGCCGCGGCGTCGTGGAACGCGGCGTAACTTGGCACGCCGGCTAATATTTCCCGGACGTGCGTGGGTCGGCGTGACAGCAACTTGATCAGTACCACAATGTCTGACAGTGCTTCTGTCACCTCTGACTTCTCGCCAAGCCCGATGTGTCGGGGTTGGTTTCCGTCTTTATCAGTGCGAAGCGCCCGGTTGATCGGCGTGAAGAATCCCGCCGCGGCGGGCAGGATAACTGATGCATGCCGGAGCTTGCCAACAACTGTTTGGAAAGCTTTGATTGGCACTTTTTTGCGACGCTTGCAGATCAGCTTTTTGGTCTCCTCGATATACCGCTTGGCCTTTGCTTTGGGCAGTCTTACTGTTCGCCGTCGGCCGTCGAAAATAAACCCTACTTTTTCTTTGACTACCTCCCAGTTGCCTTCGCCCTTGTCTAACTTCTTGACAGACAGTGGGGGCTTGCCATCCTTGTGCCCCGTGACCTCTGTGGGGGGGAACACCGAGTGGATGGAGTGGATGGCCGCACGACTAATCGCTGGGATGTGAGTTCCATCTTTTGACTGTGTGGCGGCATTGCAGAAATCATCCACGTAGCACTGCAACAGTCGTGAGGGGACCTTTTCTCGTGCTCGCTCTGGGACGTGCACCACTGTCATCTTTTCTTCAATGGGATGCTTGGGCAACGGGGTCTCGTTACGAACATGATACTCGGTGAGGTCCCGCGCCGTCTCAGTGACTGCGCAAAAATGCCCAGGGCTCTCGACCCATCCCATTTGTACTGCCGATGGAACAACAATTCGCGTGGGCTCCCCTGGTGGTTGGGGTAAGACATACGCAAAATTGTAGCAGTCATCCCCTCGCACAATGAGGCGCCAAAATCCGTCGCTGATGTCGAGCTTGGAAAGCAATATCCACACGCCTTCTGGCACATCTCGAAAATACTCCAGTAACCGAGGTAGCACCTTTCCTATTTCTTTGACGGGGGTGTCCGGTGACTGTACCACTGTCGAGTCGTTGACACTCTGTTGGATCATCGTAGCTATGCCATCGATAATTTTCCATACAGGGAAAGACAGGTCTAGGATTATTCGCCCGCGCCTGTCTATCTGGGGTATCACGGCCACTGGTGATATTTTCAGATTCTTTGGCCGGAGCTTTTTCAGGTCCTCCCATAGCATCACTTTGCTGAATCCGGCCTTTTGCTGGTAGACAATGTCATCCGCAAATAACTGCCACGATTGTTCCGTGTTCGCTGTGGGGTGCGGCCCGCGCTCCACCGCTGTTTCTACTACGTCCCATTCCCAGTCTTCTCCACAATCCACTTGAATGCCATCTTGCCAATCATGCAAAGTCTCCACGAAGGGGTGCACTTCAGCCAGCGGCTGTGGTTGCATAAGAGATGTTGGCTTACCTTGGCTCGTCACGGTACTTTCATCGTCGCTGCTGTCGTTGTACTCCATGTTGAGGTCTGGAATGGCAGACCAGTCGATCGAATCGTCCTCGGCGCCGGGGGCGGCGGTCAGCCGTGGGTTATTTGCCAGGTCCCGATCCGCTTGGTAGATGGCGTCCATGTCTTCCGGCGGCGGTGGCTCTGGCGGTGGAGCCCGGCGTGGTGCTTGGTTGACTGGCTCGTCCGGTGGCCGGTTCACTGCATGCGGCGGCGGGGGGTTGTCCACTGGGAGCTGGAAAGGATGTTGCTCGGCTTGATTGGGTGCAAATGACACTCTGCGCCGTTTCGCCCGCTGATGGATGCCCGGTGCCGCTGCTCGCTTCGCTCCCGCTGTCGCTGCTCGTTGCTTCCGCAACTGCTGAAATGGATCCGGGTCTCTGGGTGCATGGAACTTTGGGTCCCAATCAGGTATCAGGTACGCCGGCTGGTGCTCCGTGTCAATTTCACCGTCAAACTCCAATTTCAGCTTGTAGTGTGGCGGGCGTGCCTCAAGAACGTACGCCAATTGCAGCCGCCCGTTGAGGTCACACATGACGGTCTCATCTGGTTTGAACGGCGGCCCCGGCATGAAGTGCTTTCCGGGTTGCTGTCTGCTGCCTTGTTGTATGTTGGGCGCTGGTGGGATCGGAGGGCGTAACGTGCCCAAGGCGCCCGACGGTGGTGCCTCCGGGTGCGCCAGTCAATTGCCGTCAAGCTTGTCAATTGCCGCCTGGATGTTCTTGATGAGAGTTTTCTGCCGTGTTTCCCCTGGCTTGGCGACATTGTGCTTGTATTGACATGCGGGGTTGGGGCAGTATCCCAGCAAGCCGAAGTCAATGCATGACCCTGCTGCGCCGACGGCCAGCCCCTTGAAGGTGCATCCTGGGGCTCTGGTGGCTGCTAGCGTTTGGAACGCAGCATTGGGATGCCGGGACCGTAGGTCTGCTACAACAGGCTTGCACAGCTCTGGGATGTCGGGGTTCGATTGTGGCTGCGGCCCCCTTGGCGTGCGCACTGGGGGGTTGCGCGGTGGGGGCTGCCCTTTCTGCTGCGCCGTCGCCTGCCCGGGGGTCGTTGTGCCCTGATGCGCCGCCGTCAGTCCTAAGAGTTCAGCCTCTGGCAAATCCCGGCACTCAGGAAACATTTGGTTTTCGAGGTGGTGCAGGGTGAACGTCAATTTTGAAACTGGCAGAGGTTCCCCAGGTTTCCACAATGATGCCGTTTGGGTAAACTCTCGTCCGTCTGTGAAAATCCTCCAGAAAAGCAGAAGGATCTCCCGCTTGGTGACGTTCTTGAGTGCCTTCTTCTGGAAGCCCCAAGATTCTCTGATCTTTTTTACCATGATCCCATGATGACATGTGGCTGTAAACACGGCGAAAACTAACGTTTCATAGTTAATCAGTTGCTGGTATGCTTCATCATAATTACGGGCTAGGATAAGCACAAGTGCGTTTGCCTTACGCCGAATGTCCGCCTGCGAATGGTTGTCTGCCAGGTGGAACTCCGCCGAGAACTGGTCATAGAGATGTCGGCTGTCGTCCTCCATCGGAGGGACTGCGAAGATCGACACTCCTCTCTGCAATTCTCCCACTATCAGTGATCCATTTCGCGAGAGTTTTCCTTCTCTCACATCATTGGCTAGCTCCTCTGTGACAAATATGTCCGGCTGACCTGGCATCGCCCTGACTGTGCCCAATTCCCCTGCGCAAAACTGTCGGAATGCTTCCTTGGTCTTTCCTTCATCGTTGCCTATCGCCTTCACCAGGTCTGACGGCTCAAAGTCCGCCTCGTGCTGCACATTTGCGCACGCCTGGAGTGTGAGCCGATAGCGGGGAAGAATCTTTTTGGTGCTGGTCACCGCCTGTGCTGCGAGGGCCTCCGTGTTGGCCCGTTGGAATTGCGCCACCGAGGCGGTGAAACCCTGTGTCATCGCCTGCACAATTTGCGAGTTGCTTGTCAACATTTGGCTGACTAGCTGATGCACGTCTACCGTGGCCCCTGCTGTGGCTTGCCCCAATGTCGCTGGCTGCCTGGGCGGGGGAAGTCCCGTTGGTGCACGAGGCCCTGCGCCCGCCGATCGCCCTGCTGCCATGTTGAAGCTAGTTGCCTTTTGGCTGGCGGTGCCCCTTTTTCTCTTTGGCGACTTGTCTGCGTCCTTTCCCTTCTCCCGCTTTCTCACGGGTGACTTAGGCCGCTTTCTCACGGGTGACGTAGGCGCAGACTGAGGTTTTCCAGATTGTCCAGACTTTGCCTCTTTTTGTTTGTATTCCTGGAATTCTGCAAACTGTTTGAGAAACTCGGCAGCGCCTCCGGCTATACCCAGGGATTTCAGGAGTTCCTCCGCTGCACTGGACCCGGGCTCATCATCCCCTTTCTTCTCCTCATCATCATCATCTGTGGTTTTGGGGGAAGTGGGGGGTAAGGGGGACGCGGCAAGTTCCAGACGCTTCTCATACTTTCCCTGCATCCACGCCTCGAGGTCCTCGGTTTCCTCATCGGGTGCTACCCAATCCGATGCTAGCACGCTTGAGTCCTTCTCCTGCGGATGCTCTACGAGGCCTAGGCTCAAGTACTCCAGCAAGGGCTTTACTGCTTCTGCTTCCTCAGACGTGCTGCAACTTTTTCCCAAGAGCTCCGCCCTTTCGAATGCCATGGCCAGAGAGGGGCTGTCAAGGAAAACCTGGGCCCATGCGAGGGGCACTGGCAGTAATAGTGGGGCTGCCATGGTCCCGGCCGTCTTCTTTGCCCGGCGGCTGGGTTTGACGTGTTCCAAATCCTCCGCGAAACCGACCTCCCTGCACAGGCCATGTGCTACGATGGTCATGTCCTCCAGCGTCAGCTCTGGCGCCTCGTAGGTCACCGGGGCCAGGAGAAACCTCTGACATGTACTCATCTTCTGCTTCGATACCAATATGGGAGGGAGAAGGTCCCTGCCATCTACCTCGCCTGCGAAGCAGACCAGGTGTTCATGCCATTTGGAGTCTTTGTTGTCATAGACTCCCATGCCATGCAAGACCTGGACCCTCGCCTCGTCTGGCAAAATGGCCAACAATGGGCTGGGCTTCTCAAAGCCTATGAGCCCCTTTAGCTTTGTATGGGCTGCAATTTTGGAACTGTGCAGTTCCTGGGTGTATCCCTGGAACTGCTTGACCACCCCCTCAGTATCTGTGGGGCCCTCTGCCTTTGCGAATTCCCAGGCCACCGTGCCTTGGTACTGCGCATTGGCCTGGAGGGTCAGGAGCTGTAGCTCGTCCTCCCCCATGTCCTCTGGGTCCACGGGAAGGCGCCTGCCTTCGAACTCGAGGCCAGCTTTGGGGGCTGATTCATCCTTTTTTCCCTCTTTTCCGCGCCCGTGATCCTGCTCCGACGATGCAGCACGTCCATGGAGGTCCGCCCCTTCAGCTTTGAGCTGGAGGGAGGCCTTCGTGGGATCTGTTTTGTCGCTCATGCTTTTTAACTTTTTTCGGAGTTGATCGCGTAATCTCTTGCGCAAGAATAAACTCCCGGGCTTCGTGTTCGGTTGCCGCACGCACGTGTTACCGTACAGAGTCGTACGTACGGCGCTGCCGAACGGACCAGCTCCTGGGTATGTACCAAGGGTTGTTTTCTGGTCTTGCTCTCGGGTGCACGCTTCAAGTATCGCCCTGATGTGATTCATCGTGAATCCCCTCTTCTTTGTTTCTCCAGCATTGAACATTTCAAGCGCAGAAGGCAGAAGTTTGAGCCAAGCCGCAGCCACAGTGTTATCTGGTGCTGAAGCAGCTGCTGGTGCAACAACAACCGTGGCGGCAGCAGGTGGTGCAGCTGCAGTGGCAACATGTGGTGCAACGGTGGGGACGGGAGCAGCAACAGGTGGCAGTGGTGGAAGTGGAGCGGCCACCTTGGACGCAGCGGCAGCAGCCGCAAATTCACACATAATTGGGCGTGCCTTTGCCAGATCTTCCTCCTGCCGCTTGCCCTGTGGATTCTCAACATTGAACACACAGAAGAGTGTCGTCTTGATATGATTCATCGAAATTGCCCTCTGCTTCTGTGTTTGTCCAGCATTGAACATTTCAAGTGTAGAGGGAAGTAGCTCATTCCATCATTGTGTTGCAACCATGGTCATGGAATGTGTACCTGAAGTACCCATTGGCGAAGAGTTTGACTCAGTTGTCATTGTAGACGCAGTGAATGCAAGCGTCTCTTCTTGGTGGCATGTTTTGCATCTTCTTTGATGTGCATCACGGGTATATCACACCTGTACTTTGTGTCGGGGGACAGCCAGGCAGTGAGGGGCGACGCAATGGACATGTTTGTGTCTCTGGAGGGTCCTGCCCCTGAAATCATTCTCGAATGCTAGGGGGAAGACGCCTTTTTTGGGCTTCGATATTAGGTGTACGCAGTGAGATTTTCACATATTAAAAGAGGTAGTATTAACAACTCTACCCAATGAAAGCGCTGTTTTTGCCCCCCTCCATACCCCCCCACCACCCTCCACACCTCCTCCTCCCACCACCTCCTTATATGTGTTTTTACCCATACTCCGTCTTCTTCTTCTTCCGTGGGCTAGCATTTGACCCCCCACTCCCCTGAGGCTCATGCTAACAATGTGGACCAGTCCATCCCACTCATCTGAACTATCACTGTCTGAATCGTCTCTCTCAACCTCCTTTGCTCCTCTCATGACCATGACATTTTGGTTGCGTCTCCACTGCCGCTGTCATCTTCGCCGCTGTCATCTGGACTCTCTTGTCACTTCTGGCAGCAAACTTATCATATGCCTGATTGACATGAGAGGTATCCCCTTCTTCCTTCAGTGTGAGGATTTTATTCATGTATCTCATTCTGACTTTTTGTCGACGGTTGAGCTCCATCTCATCGTCTGTGGACGTCTTCTTCTTCCCCTCCACCATTCTGCAGGTCTTGTGAGCTGAAAGAAATATGATGTCGATCTGGAGAAGGAGCGGATTTGTCCAGAAACTCCGGTGATGGTCCGGTTCCTTCTGTGACCAAATGAGGTGGGTTCCAAAAAGGGTTCTGCTTGCATGGCATGATGGAGTAGTAAAGGAAGGTCAAACGGGTGTTAGTTGTGCCGGGGGAGCCGCACAGGGAC
>JALLOZ010000510.1:0-11690 GCA_036939875.1 Thalassiosira pacifica
CTTGTATGTTCTATTTTGTTTTGTCACGGGAGCGGTGTTCCTGCACCTTTGGATCTGGCATGCTCTCCACCTGTTTGATGTGCAGGTTGTTGTTATTCAGTGCTGCCTGAGTGACTTTTTGTTTGAGTCAGTCCAATACCTGGATGTCCTGTTTGCACATGGTGTCTGGTTTGTGATTTTTTAATGCTTCCGTCATTCTGTTTGTGACTGCAACAATGCCATCTATTGGTGTTGCTGCTGGTTTTGTGATGCACTTGTGTTTTAAAAAGACTGTCTCTGCTACTCTTGTTAATCTTGTCTTTGGGCTCCATAGTTCCCAGCAGCAGTAGTGCTCCATCGATGTCCCGAGGATATATCCCTTTGAGTAGTGTTGTGTGAAGGCTTTTCTTTTGGTGGGTTTGTCATGCACCATTGCTCCATGCCTATTGGGACGAAGGGTCTTGCGTAATCATGGGGGCCGTACAGGTGAGAATATGTTGATATTTTTGTATTGCTGTTGGTTTGTCATAACAGTGCTAGTTGTTGCTCTGCTAGGTGAATGATTCTGCACCATAGGTGCATTGGAAAATTGTCAGCTGTTCCACTGAGCACTGCCACAAATGATCTTTCCACGTTTGAATTGCTTTTTCTACCAAATTTTGTCTGTGATTGTCAGGTGGTACCAGTTTGTATGTCATGCCTGAGTCTGTCATTTCCTGTTTGTAGCTTGCCAACGCCTCATTGTCAAATACCTGCTTTTTGGGTATGATTCCACACGTTTTCATACGTTATAGCACTCTTCTCCGTGCTAATATCATCTCTCCTTCTGTTTTGTTCTTCAGTGCTTCAATCCATATTGAGTTTGAGTCTATTTTGGTGAGTACCATCCTGTATTTATTTCCTTGGCTTGAAACATGTGGGAATTTACCTGTCTGATCCATTTATATGGTTTCTTTGGGATCATTTATCGTGATGTGTATGTCATGTTCCTTTGCCCTTGTTGTTTCAGGTTGTTCCATTACCTCCTGCTTTATATTTGTTGATCTAACCCCTTGTCATTGTCCTCTCATGTGTCCATACTCTATTTCTTCCAATTTGGAGAAGTATTTATTTACATTTTTAACAGTGAGTAATGGCCACAATAGGTAGTTGCCTTTGTTGAGTGCCTTGATCCACGCTTGTTTGGTTGGGTAGCCTGCTGCTGCATGGAGGTATCTTATTGCTGGTTGAATGCTTGAGATGTCATAGACATTGTTTATGGCTTCCTTTGGGTCTGGCGCCTTCTTGAGCATTATTTGTAGTTTGTCCATGATCTGCTCGGTGGATGGGATGACATACATTACATTGAGGGAGTCCACTCCGTTTGGGCTATCAAGTAGTATTGTGTCAGTGTTGATGTTATCGACGTGATCCGTCAGTGGCACTCTCCACAGTTTTGTCGTGGGGCATCGGTAGCCCTTCAATACTGCTTCCTCAGAGATATGAATTTCTATAGTCTCATTATCATAAAAATTAACCTCTTTGTCATTGTAGATTGCCACATAGTTTGCATCAGCAAATTTTCTGGCGCTGATGAGAGTATGTTCTACCAGCGATGGTACCATATCTACCGCTCTTGCTGGTTCCCTCAGATTGTGCAGTAGTTTTGCCTGGATGGTTGCTTTTGCTGTGCCTCCTGTTGGCAGGTGAAAGATCTTGTTGGAGGGTATGTCAGTGGGTAGAAATGGATCTCCCACTCGCCTGCCAATGAAGTGGCACCCTTGTCACTGATGTCTGATGGGATGGTGCCATCCATTACCCCTGCCTTGATTTCTAATTCTGCCATTGGCTTGGTTTTGGTTCTCCATCTGTATCTTGACTTTTCCCATTTTTGGTGCGCCTTGTTGATTTTCATCCTATGTGGTATAGATCACCATGCAGTGCTGTCTTTATTTTGGTGGGTTGCAGGAAGTGTAAATGCCACTCTCTTATCTTCCAGTGGTGTTCTATTGGTGGGACTTTCTGAGTGGTGAAAGTTCATTATGTGTTGGGGTGGTTGTTTGATCTCTAACTCTTCAACTCGGTTAGTAAGTGGGGGTTCCGTTGGTTCAGTCGTACAAATTATAGTATCCTCTTAATTGTTAGATTAGATTCAATTAGATTTTTTACATTAAATTTAACTTTGTCTGACCCTGTTGCATCCTATTCAATCCATTTCTTCTTTCTCCACCACGTTGGACATTTATCCTTGTTCCTTTTGAGTTCAAAACAATCCTTGTCCTTGTGGAAGCGCATCTCTTTGCAGTTCTTGCAATACCTTCCATCCTTTTTAGGGTCTCTCTTTCCTGCTTGTGACATTATTTTACAAGGTACAGCTTTCTATGGTGAGTCCACTTTGTTCCGCTCCATGAATGCCACCGGTTTTGCTGTCTAGTCCATGGCCTGCTGTGCCTGCTGGCACTGCTGTTTTAGTTCCTCGAGTAGTGCTGCATTCTCAGTTTCAATCTTGCTTGTGATGGCTGCCGCATACTCCTTCGCCTGTTTGAGCGAATCCTCAAGGATGTTGCTATAATCTACCCATTTGTTGATGGGAGAGTTAACGTTCCTTGTTCCCCTTGTACTGTGTGATCTGTCCCCTATGATTGTGCTGCTGGTGATGCGGGTTGGTTTGTTGATGCTGTTTGCACTCTTGAATCCTGCTCAATAGGCCTTCATGTCACTTTTGTAGGATCGCATTTTCTTGTAGAGCACTCCAAAGTAGCTCTTTGCATACGTCCATATCTTGGTGGCCTCTGCCTTATCTTCCCAGTCTGTCATCTCCATTTTGGTGAAGACATCACAAGCAAACATCTACGACATGTGGATCTGGACCTTTTCAGAGTCTGGTGCCTTAATCCCCATGTCCGTACACTTTTCCTGTGCCTTGTCCAGTTTGCGCTCATATGATTTGATTGTACTTACCATGTCCCATGGTTTTCAAAACAGCACCAAGGATTTTCCCTTCTCCAGTGTGATGATCTTGCACCACGTGTCCTTCACGTATTTCAGCATCGACTTTGCATCTTTATCCTCATACCCCACATACTCTTTGTGGAGGGCATTGATGTACTAGTTGTCAACCGCTTTGGTGATCATCTCTTTCAGGGTGCTGTCAACTTCTTCTTGAAGTTTGTACATTTGTATTTTCTTGTCCCATTTATCTGCATTTTCAATCGTTGGAAAGCAGATGTGTTGCCATCAATGTTGGGATTGACTTGTGCTGGTTGAGCCTCCTTGGTGGTTGTGAGGGTTTGGACTCCAGTGATTGTTTTATATTTTGTGCCTTTTACTACTAGTGCAAGGTGGCCATATTTGCCACCCTATTGTATTGATTTTACAGCACTTGCCGCAATTGCAAGTTGGTATTCGAGTTGGTTGTGGGAAATAATTGTAGGCTCCCTGACCATATTGTTGACGGGTTTAGAGCGCATCTTCTTGGTGGCGTAGTTCGCCACGAACTCGGTTTGTTGTTCAGTGGACATGTTTTGTTTTATTTGGCTGTGTTGTTGCCGTTAATTTGAAGTCTTGAGTAATGATTGCTGAGCATATCACACTCCATAGATTATGATTACTAAATCATTGCTAAGTTATGGGTTGTTTGCTATTGCTATTTGGTTGCTGCTGATGTTCATTGTCATGTTGCCAATGACCATGTGCATTGTGCCAATGGTTGTTTCTTTGTCTGTCCATCATTGGTCAAACCGTCTGGTTGTTGTGAGTCCCATTAGGGACTGAGGTCGCAAGTTACAATTCGCCAATCTTTGCTGCTCCTATTGTCATCGAGTTCCAACTCCTGCGTTTAGCACTTGTTACTTGGTAATCTAGACAACCGCTCCTCCAGATTTGCTGGAGATATCTTGAGTTCATTCAAGCAAAAAAGGGCAAAACAATACCTTGAAACAGTACCCACTGAGAATACAATGCCTCTTCCCCTTTTCTTGAGAAACCAATGTTGTCACCGTTGAGTAGACATGTGTCATTTAGACCAGTTTTCACACCCAATAGAAGACTCTCAATGGTTGTTTTGCACTTTGATTTATCCAAAAAAATCGACTTGGCACAATTAGAAACCTAGAGATGGTGGTTTGACAAACTCTAGAGACACTCTGCATCTTAAGTTGGTTGCCAAGCATTAGTTGAAGATGGTATGGGTATCCTGTTGAGCATTGGACAATGAGTTCACATGCAGTGTAGACAGCAAGATATTCTGATTGGTAATCTTGGAATCCTTTAGCCTGGATTTTATTTAAGTTGGGACATGACTTCCCTGTTGCAATGCTGAAAATGGATGCCATTAATGGTGAATAATGTTTGATACCATGAAGGAATAAACCACCTGGATCCAATGTTGGCATTTCTTTAGATGGTGTGATGCTCAACTTTGTAGTTTGTGGATAAAGGAAGACAAAGAATTCGGAAAGCGGATTATTGTATTCGGACGAATGTCCATTGCCAATATGATGAAATGTTTTGACAATTAAATTGACTGTAGGAATGGGATTCTCCCCCACATCCTTCAAGATAACAGCGACATAAAGAACTACTGCCTTCGTGCTTGCGTTGGATGGAGCACGGGTGATGACTTCTAATTCTTGATGAGCTAAATATTGGAGGGGACGACTTTGTTTGAGGTAGTCAATATTGATGACTTCTTTTTTCGTGTTGTTGTGATTTTTTTAAGCACTCGGATGATAGAATTTGGAGAACTGATGGGCTGCTATCTCCGTATCACACCTCCGACAGGTCAATGGAGAGGTGCCGCGGCCCGTGTGAGCATTCAGAAGACATTCATAGCAGGATGTACATCCTCGTGGAGCGAGGGAGGCGTGCTTGTTGTCTATCCCAATCGGATTTGAACACATGGAGCATTGAAGACCATCAGTACCTGACAAACAAGTGAACCAGACAGGACTAATGCATTGTTTCCTCTTTTTCTTTGAGGACATTATTAGGACAGGAGATGAGGATACAAATGTGATTGGTAGTGGTAGTAGGTAGGGTATGTCTGAGCTGGGTTGTGTGTGATGTGTTGGATCCTCCACAACAAAGAGAGAAGGTGGGACATTAATGAGGTTGTAACATCATTTGTTTTACTAGCAACGACATCTAGCTGAAAGTGCCGTAACAGTTTTGAAAAAAGTTCTGACAGCTGATGACTGAACAGCTGTTGGCAGGGGACGGGGGGTGCTACAGTAACCATGAGAATATTATAGTGCGTGATGGTTTTTCTGATTTCTGACGTGCGTACGCACACCCCAAAGACCCAAAAAGTCAGGGCCTCCATTGAAATTTGAAAATTGGTGATGCCATTTAATCTGGGGAAATAACTTCAGAATCCCTTATTATTGCTGTCGCTTCCTCTCCTCCGCTCAGAGTGGAGTCGAAGCGATGAGCAATCTGAGGCCTGGTGTCACAGCACAGCATCCTCTTCTGTCAATGCCATCTCTCCATTCGGACCATGGTTGGATTCTCCATGTAGGACCAACAGCGTATTTGCTAGCCAGCCGTCAGCAGCATCACAGGACCAACCCCACCGGCATTTTTCAACCCACCGATTTAGACAATACATGATACTGAATGTGTTTGAAAGCTCTGAACAAGGGATATCCACCCGGATCATCCACACCATCTGAACGCCTCTCAACAAGCCACTACGGTGAAAAAAATGATCTACTCATCATCCCAGCAACAGCAACGCCTCTGCTCATTGCTCGATTAGACCCCCCCAAAATGACCCCCTTGGCCTTATTTATTGACATCATGATGAAATCACCCAATGGCAATAAAATCAAGCAACGTCATAAGCTACGGAACCACAATTCAATTCTACACCGAACAACCAACACAACACTTCCAATAGACAATGGAAAACATCCACACATCCGAAGCTCTGAGAGACAAACAAAATGATACAACAACTGCCAATGTTAATGGTAGCAAGAGGAGCAGCAACAATAACAAACCAATATACAATTGTACACGCTCCTGTAGCACTTGCAAAAGATACTATGTATGAATCAGATGAAATGCAGATATGGCTGCATAATAATGCCTGTTTACACTTAGTTTTGATTGGGCAGGCTGAAAGTTTGGCAGGGGGGGGGGCATTGGTAGGATCAGGCATCTGGCAACAAGTATCCTCGCTTGGTTGCCATTTTCTTTTATCAACAATTTGTCTCATCCAGTCCTGAAGCACCTTGGTTCCGTTCTGACCACATCTCCGGTCCTCACAAAAGGTTTATTCTTGATCAAGGTTCATTGGAACGGACAATCAAGAAGGTTCAATGACACGATTCTTGGAAGAGCGTAGATCTGGCAACGTCCAACAAGTCGGAATGAGTTAAATTACATTTATTCAGCAAACTCAAATGCCGAATGCCTCTGCGCATAGTCTTATCGTACGGTTCTCTTTCAAACTCAGAGGCACAACCTCTTGTACTCTACTTTTTAAGTCTCTAGAGAGACAAGGTCATTTCGATTGTAGCTAGTACAGTGTTTCTGATAAGATCTGACTATTTTTTTAAGTCTAGAGAGACAAGGTCATTTCGATTGAGCAAATAGTAAATGCATCTTGTCAGGAACATGAAACCCCCCCCGCGCATTTCATGTTATCAAGCTATTCTTGACTGTAACTCCATGGCTCTTGTAGTGATAGTTTTGTTGCAAAATAGGAATCCTGACCCAATACTAAAACCCCAGGCTTTACTCAATCATTTCCCCTTCCTCAGTTTCTCTCATCCAAATGATTTCAGGTTCTTGTTCTTTGCCTACCATGTCAGCTCCCATGGCGATTGTGCCCATCAACGCGGCTCCTCCAATAGGATCCATCACCACCCATGGCGCCTTGGTGGCAGCAGCACAGTATCTGTGAGCAACGTCATAGTCGATTTTGCCCTCGAACTTGAATCGAGTTGGTTTCAAAGAGTGCCAAGTCTGTATTGGACAAAGACAATTATGTAGAATGTAATGAGAGACGTACAAAGGGAGAAGTGCTGCAAACATACAAATCAGAGAGTTGATAACTCTGTGAAATTTCCCACTAATTATAATCACCTGTACTTGGTCGCCAAAATAGTCCTCAATGCAAGTCGCATTATGAATATGAAGATTACCTAGACAATAGAGAAGGGGTGATGGAGGTGAATAAATGAGTTTGTATTTGAGGAAAGAACACCACTTCATTCAAAATCATATGCTCACTGTCTGCAACACCATCAGCAGAATCCACATGACTACGAACGAGACCGTCAGGAGAAATAATGGCAAATGAATTGGTCGCTCGAGCCTTGATAACATGGAAAAAAGGAACTGCAGTGAAACCAGAGGTTACGGCGGCTATATTTGAACCAAGCAACTTAGTCCAGCCGTTGCAAAAGTTATTGTAGGTCATACCACCAGAACTGCAGTCTGCAGTAGAGGTTCCACCCATGTGACTTCCGTTTCTGTACCAAACCTCAACATGCTTTGTCCCGGAAGATGCAAAGTTTACATTGACTGAATTGATGATTATCTGGGTGTATGGCAACAAATATGGCAATGTTGGCAAACACAATCAACATGAAATGTAACGCATACATATTTCAATGAAATAACTCACATCCTCGTCTCCAAGATTGTCAACATCAAATTGCATACCAGTGAATTCCACAGCATCTTCAGGAAGACCTTCAACAGGGCTTGTGATTGTAACTTGGGTCATCGGGTTCTCAAGGGGAGCCATTGTGGGTGTCTGGGTGCTTCCGGGCCTCATGGTCTCCAGTTTGAGTCCTCCATAGAGGCCGAATCCGAAGGAACTGTCAGTTTTGTCAAATTGCTGTTCGGGAAAAATATAATAACCGCATGAGCCTCATGTGAACAAATCAAACATCAAACAACTTTCTAGCAAAGAATGATGCGACAGGTAACTCACAGCTTTGGGTCCATGAATTCCATATGAAATTTTTACTGCTCCAACAGGCGAAGAGGTATCCAACGCTACCACTGTGCTATCGTAATGTTGTCTGTCAGACCTGTGGTTACTTTTTACCAAAATGCTATCACTTGCACCTAAATTCACCATGTAAAATGAGACAATCTCATTTGGCTCAAGAATCACTGGACTAAAGCCATCTTCATTCCATTGTGGGAATACCTTCTTGAAATGTCCACCTAGTCGACAGGACAATAAATTTGAGTAAACATCTGTGCAAGTTACATCAATACAAACTCTATGCAGTAATCCAGACACTTACCATTCCAACCTGGAGCAGTTTCGGCAACAAGTTGCCAAGCACAGGGAGTTTGTTCATATGGAACAGCATTTCCTTGGCAAGAATAAACCGGAGCTCTGTTGCTGACAAGGAAGTAATTTCAAGATCCGTAATCTTAGCCCATTCGCTTCCGCCTGTCACTTCAAAATAAAGGGCGTGTACGGAAGAACCAGAGCTTGTTGGCGGAGTAGAAAGTGTAACCACCTTCGGTACAAACACAGAGGGTGCAAGTGATGTACTTGGAGTAGAAGTTGGAGATGAAGAAGGAAAATCTGTTGGCGATATGGTAGGACTTGTTGAGGGCTGTCAAGTAGGACAAGGTAGAAAGCAAAGGTGTGAGACGAGGATGTAAATTACACTCAATCATCAATGACAAATAAGAAAAGTAGATTTACCAAACCAGAAGGTGCTAGTGTAGGTGTTGTAGTTGGAGTTCCTGTTGTGGGGCTTCCGGTTCTGTAAGATGCAATAAGACAAGAGGGTTAGGCATCAATAAAGAAAGAAAGAAAAAATAGCTATTCCTGACTCACGGTTCTTTCGTGGGAGGCTGCTCGGCATATTGTAAAGAAGAGTGTTAGGTGTCAGTGTATTATGTGATGCATATTCAAATTGTTAAATCCGAAGTTAATACCAATGCTCACCTTCGTAGGATCGGCAGGCGTAGGGCTTGCAGTAGTAGGAGGAGGCGTTGGAGCAACCGTAGGATTAGAAGTTGTAGGAGCACATGACCCAAAGGTAGTACTCGAACTTCCGCCAAAGGCCCCTTCCGAGACCACTTCAGCACCATTTGCAAAAACCTTAATGTATCCTTCTCCATAAGAACAGCAGATGCCATCACCCCATGCATCATTCACAACGAAGGTGTACTCAGCAGAAGGAGAACAAAAGGTATCCTGGGAAAGATTATTCTCTCCAAGGTAAGGAGGACTAGAGACCACCGATGATGTACCGCAGTTATTCGTGAGCGTCCAAGATGTCTCGCCCGGATAATTGTCTGTAAGAACATCCACCTTGAATACCATTCCATTGCAGGGGGAATTAGTAGGAGGAGGAGTCGAAGGAACTGGAGGGGTAGGCTGTTGTGTTGAGTTGAGAGTAGAAGAGTAACATGTGCATTTTAGTGTGAAGACATCATGGGGAAAAATATTCCAAACCAACCATACATACCGGAGGGGTTGGGTCAGTGGGTGCCGGTATATCTAGGCAATTAACTCCAGCGACATGTTCATACATTCTGTGTGGTACACGCCTTGGTTCAGTACTGATTGCGCCAGAAAGATTACTATTTATATAATCAGTGACATCAGCACGAGATCCCATCTCAGACAATTCGCCTCCAAATGTGTATGCGATAACGGACATGCCTTTTCCACTGTTGTGCGGAGTTGTGTTGTAGAATTACACATTTACATACAAGCAGAGTCAGGAAAGATATCAACATTATACACCACAGTTTATCAATACAATTTCTTACCATAAGTGACAATAAGACATGATTGTGGCGGACCCAGCCTGCAATCCAGAAGGGCAAGTTGAACCACATGTGTCCACAACAGGATTATAGGCTTCGTGAGAATGACCGGAGCCGAAGTTATGTCCTACCTCATGCATGAAGCTGATGGTTGGAAGTCATGTGGTGAGGTATTCAGTTTAATAGAGTAAACACAATTGATCAAAATAGTAAAGGCATGAGATATAACTCACACAATCATATCCCATAGGGCGGCACTGTCCATAGTAATGTACTTTCCAACCATGTCTGCCGATAATCCAAATCCCCAATCTGAGTTGCAGAGAGTACCAACATAGGCAATACCCCCACCAAGATTCCTCCCGAGGAGGGCATGATGAAGATCAGGCATGGCGCCGGTGTCATCAGGGGTGTAATATCCAAAATTCTGATTCGCGAATGCGGGCCGCATAATGTCTACAAGGGCATTATAGGTAGATGTCGTAGCAGCATACCTATCAGTAAGTTCAATGTGAAGTACATGCAAGTGGGTATCAACTTCCCTCTCAAACACGGTATTGGCCCCCGTGAAGAGAGCATTCACATATCCAACAGTATTATCAAAATCACCACCAGCACAATTGTCAACACTATCCTGAGATTCACACAAGTCATAATCAACCTCCACATACACATCCACTTGATAAGAGTAGCCAGCTCCTTGGAGACGACGGCGCTTGCCAAGACGAAGGCCCGCTCCGCGCAGATTGGACTTGAGTTCTTCAAAGGCCTTGTCGGCATTCTCGCTATCAAAATGATGGTGAGAATGATTGTTGTGAGCATGATTGTGGTCTTCGTGAGAATGGCCGACATGGTCATGGTCATGGTCATGACCATGATCATGATGTCCTTCTTCCGTGAGGCGGCGACCGGAAGAGTCTTCCTCGATCCCGTACTTGTCGTATTTGCCATTCTCGTACTTGTCGATTGGCTCTTTCGCATTTAGGTTTTGCGGTGTGCTGCATGCCCATGGAGGAGATTTGAACGGTGCCGCTTCATAGGCAAATGCCTGAGATGTGATTAGAATCATGAGCCACAAGAATAGAAAGGTGAGTCACAAGATGTCACTCTTGATACAAAAATACGTAGTGGGATTGCGCTAATTGCCGATCGTGCGTACCTTCTTGTTCTTCTTTTGAGTGACTTTAGTCTTCTTGTTTCCCTTGAGAACGATCCCGTTCACCTCCTCTTTCAACTCATCGACGGTGATCAAAGCTACGACTCCTTCCTCGTCGCCCACCAGCACCGTTGCGCCCTTCTTGACGATCCGCTTGGCCGGCCCGCCGGACACGCTCGTCGTGGTCTGCTCGGTGACAGCTTGGACAGGCTCTTTCACGTTCACGTCGAATTCCGTGTCTTTTCCGGCAACTTCAGCACTGAGGCGGAACTTGTTGCCTTTGACTTTTCCCTGGGCGTGGGCATTTTTGAGTTCGGTGGCAATGCTCTTGTTGGCGTTGACTTTGTTGTTCTTGTTGGCGTTGACTTCGTTGTTCTTGTTGGCGATCCGACGGTGATCCTGCTCCCCGGTGGCATCGGCAGCGATGGGCGAGGAGGCGAAGAAGGTTGCGGCCATTACGGCAAAATGGGAGAAGATCATTTTGAACTGTGAATCGATTGCACAAAGTCTTACTGTGAAGATATTGTGAGATGAGAATATTGAAGAGGCAGAACCAGCTATTGTAGGAGTAGGAACAACGTGCTGTACATTAGGTGCACTGCGCAGGATGTTGTTTTCCCTGTGTTGAACTTTGGTTGAAGAACGAATGGGTCTTGTGAGCAATATCTAGCCATGCGCGCCTAGAGATGAGAAGTTTCGGTCAAGATTTTTCCGACCTATGTTTCGCGCGGAAACTTCGATAAACGCTTCGGAACTTAGCTGAGATGTTCCATCTAAGTTTCCCTTCAAGTAGGCTAAAATAGCATCTAAACAGTCA
>JALLOZ010000511.1:0-11683 GCA_036939875.1 Thalassiosira pacifica
CCAGAAATTGAGGAGGAATGGGTTCATGATGAACGAATGGCAATGAAAAATAGAAGAAAGAATGGCAACAATAGGCGTAGGAGAAGAGGAGGGAAGGGAGAGAGCAAGGAGAAAGATGATACATCGCAAGAATCGCCAAAACAGAAGAATTGATATTCTAACTTTCCGTGATTAGTGGCCCATTGAGTTGAATCCAAATGTTTGATAACAGTTGCTGATCAGATGGAGCCCCAGTCATTGACCATAAGTAGATGCCCTCATTGCTGATTGATGAGTAATGCGCCAAAATAGTATCCTTCATTCCTTTAATCTAGTGGCATGGTAGTCGCCAGAAAAATCAGTCAGTATCTCTCTACCCAGCAGCTTTTTGATGAACCGTGATTAATATCTACCTTAGATCTACAATGCAGCGGCTGTAATGATAGGTAAAAATGAGTATGGACATCCTTTATCATCTTTCCTCCTGCAGTGAATCTTTCTTCTCTGATGAACCATTCTCTGCACCGCCCTCTGCTATTTGCCTATCCATCTCTTCAAATAATTTCTTCCTATGATTTGCCTTTTCAACATCTAATGTTCGAATCCAAACCGCCACGCTAAAAATCAGGCTTTGGCCAAAAAATAGCAATTTGTATTTTGTAGGTATTGGCCCTCTGCCCCAGAGACCTCTTCCCAATGCAGATGGGCCAAACTTTTCGAAGAAGGACTTTGTCATGGTTTGGGGTGGGCTATGGATTTAGAGGCTGGTATGGTATTGTAGGTCTGGTTTTGGAGGAGGAGGAACGGACAAGCGATGCGATGCGTTGCTGATGCGTCGATTGTTGATTTGTGGCTCGCTGCTCGCTATGAACGAGATGAATAATGATAAATAGGGAGGGGTGTGAGGTGTGGGGTTGTTGACGGAGGTTGGCGGCAGCTCGCGATTGGTTCCGCAACTACGTAGGAATGGTAATTACGCAGTTTGAACCATTCTCGGTCACTCATTTCTTAACTCAATTTGTAACCCCAAGCTATTCCTATTTCGCCATCCGTCCACAGCAACATCAATATCAATACAATTCACGGCGTTGGCGTTGGCGTTAGCCTAATCATCAGCAACGATGTCATTACTAAAGAGCTCCATCATATCCTCGGTCTGTATATGGTGTTATTGTGTGTCGGTTCTCTCGTTTGTGCCTTCAGCACAAGGGTTTGTGACGCTACAGCCTAAGCTATCGCATGCACCACCATCACTCCAACTCCAATCGAAGTTGCGCGCATCAAAAAATGGCAATGGGGCTGAAGGCGAAGGACCAAATCAATTATCCCACTCCGACATTGAATGGAAATTGCGTCCGCCAGAAGACACATCTCGTTTGGAACGATTAAAGTACAAGCTAGGGGCTAACATCCTGAGGTTAGATAGCAAACTGAAGGGGAAGGGAGATGAATTGCCCCCAGTGCTCTGTCCCAAAGGCGGACGTGCTTTGCTGGAAGCCTACTACAAAGGTGAGAATGATTGTGCATAGAAGCGACGCTTCGCTCTCTCTTTTATATTACTGTTGAAAATAGCTAAATAAACTTTTACTTGATGCATACTGATTGGTTGGATGAAGAACCTGGGCAAAGGAAGAAGAAAATAGCCCGATTTGGCTTCACAACTTCTCGGGGGCCATCAGCTCCTCCAAGTAAGTGTTTGGTTTTGATTTGGTATCGTACTTTTTTCAGATTCATCCATCAACACGTACTGGCTCAGCAACTCATATCTTGCTTTTCCATGCTACGAAAATAAATGCTGATAATAAATAATAAGTTGACACAACAATCCGGGAAACATACAACATTAATCCACGACCAGGGGTCGCAACAATTGCTGCCATAATTTACATGTTCGTGGAACCCGACTACCGCAACCGTGACGTGGGGGCATTGGCATTGGAGGTCATATCAGCAATACAATCCGTCCAAGCGGTGGATTTTACGGTCCTTGTGGCAGATGACAATGGATCGGGCGGGCTTGTCCGATGGTATGAAATGCATGGGTATTCAAAAGCGCCTTTGATGCAAGGTATTTTGGGATCACCAGATGAACAGAATGGAATTGCAATGATATCACCGGTCAGGGTTGAAGCAGGATTTTTTAATCGATGTGCAATCAAATGGTGGTAGTAGCAAGTAGAAAGAATATCACCGAAATACTTATCTAGTCAGGGGGTATTAATTAGAAGCGCTCAGCTTTGACTACTCGGACCATCCGGTGACAAACATGCAATTAGAGAGACTGAGCATTATGATGGTGGTTTGTCTAAGTGAGCACTCACTGCGTGATTTATTAATGTTTTGCATTTGTATGAATAGTGGTTGGCAGTAATGATTTCTACTCAGTTTATGTTGCTTTGGTTATCCGTAAAGATGATTATCCATGAACTATAGAACAGGCTTCGGTATCTAATAAATAAAAAGAAATCGGTTAGATGATAAACAAAGACTTGAGGATACTTACCCATTCGGAAATGAAGGGCCTGGGTCAAGGTAAGGTAACCAGGGCCAAGATGTCTAAATCACGAACAGGCAGAGTTGTGAGCGCCGAAACCAAGGCCAGGATGTCCGAGGCACCAATGGGCAAAGTTGTGAGTGCTGAAACCAAGGCCAAGATGTCCGAGGCACAAATGGGCAATCGCAATGGTAAATATTGTGTTTAGAATGATATCACAGTGATGATATTAGTAATTAGTGGTAACAGTAGTGTAATGATTTCTAGTCAGTTTATGTTGCTTTGGTTATCCACATTATTAATTTATGCCATTCGTTTCAGTATTCTCGCTGTTCCCAGTCTCTCGTTCCTTACCCATACTCTTCAACTCTTGAAATTTCTCTGCGGTCATTTCATAAGCAACTGCAAATATTTTGGCTGGAATGCCTCCTCCAAGGACTGACTTAATCTTTTCTGAGACCTCATCATCTTCTGCAAGCCTATTCACCAACGTATGGGATGCAAGCTCTTCCAGTAATTCCTTTCGTTCCCGAGAGCTGTGCAAGTGAGGGCAGTGGAAGGCAAAGAACTTGACAGTATTTCGGAAGTTCAGAGGTCCAAGATTGTGCACACTCTCACCCACATTAAGGAGTGGTGATAAGCCAATGGATTTGTTTGATGTAACCAACACATGAACATCTTTTGTTTGTTCAAAAATCTGTCCAAGGAAGAATTGGAGATCCTGAGCGTCAGTTGTTCCATCCAGTGCCTCAATTTTCTCAAACACAATCAATGATTTTGTTTGTTTCAAAGAAGCCAAAATTTCTTGAATGATCTCATCTAGATCTTTTTCCTCTGACATAGCATATACTTTTCTGGCAGAGACAAGTTGGCTGTGAAGAGAGATGATGGGGGAATTTTTCCCGACAACTGGCCTTTTCAGCTTTGTCTTGACAAAGTAGATGTCGTCAAATAAGAGTGTGCTCTTCCTTTCATCAATATAGTGGCACAGTGCTGCTGCCAAACTGCTTCGCCCCATCCCAGTTGGTCCGACAATGTTGACGAAACGCCGATTTAATACCAAGTTAAGCGCATGGTACATGTCAGTTTCACGGCCCAGGAAACCTTGAGGTGGTGATGGCAAGGTATCATTGACGTCACTTTTCAAAGCCTTCCTAGTTCCATTCTGTTGTGGTAGGGGCCACCCCGGCACTTCCTCAGCATTGAATATGGGAATGTCATGATTACCATCTTCTGGCAAAAGCATGAATTTTTCCATCTCTTCTTGTGGATTTAGAACTGTTGCAGAACTCAACACAGCATGTTTTCCAATCTCAAAAGACTCTTTCAGCGTTCTCCCAAAAGCTAGTGCAAGATAAAACGCCCGAGTGAAGGAAAGGGCGGCACGATCCATGAGTTGTGATTCTTGCTGACAGCATACAACATGTGGTACACCAGAGTCGACAAATGTTTGACCAGCCAGTGCAGAATGGCAGGCAGAGACAAAAACAAACTGAAAAGGTGGTTTCCCATCCCCAAGACCACCAGAGATAAGTGCCTTCAGTTGATCCACGCTAAACCAGTGTATACCACCAGATCCATCTTCGAAGGTTAGACAGTATGGATGCCCATGGCCTGAAAAGTGTAGACATTTGCAACCTCTAGTCATGACTGCCTGAAGCCGATCAGTTGTCGCATTGTCGTATGACAAATCAATGTTTCTTGAGGCTTCCGAAAAGCATTGCCACAGTAGTGACTTTTCCAGCTGAAAGTCAAGCATTTCAATGGGATGATAAGCATTTTCGCCATCTCTCCACACAAGAGGTGCAGAGAATAAAACTGTAATAGTTTCAGGGCTTGAAGTCTTTTTTTCTGGATTGAGCTCCCTCGTCATATCTGAAATGTTACTCATGGGCTGAACAGAATCCTGATTCCTGGGACTAGAGTTGGTGTCTGAATCTGACTCAGTGCTTTGCTCCTCGAGGAATGTAGCAAGGATGCGGCTGCGATTTGCTGATAATATTTCATCCAGCACCATTTCTTGGTTATGAGCCAGTGGCGGTGCATTTCCTCTCAAGTGGACAAATGATAGACGTGTTGACACATTCGATTTGCTCATATTGTGCAGCTTAGAAAAGAAGCTGTTGATGCTTGAGCTGCCGAATTGGTTGTTCGATATATCCAAATTGACCAGATGGGAATTCGATGACAAGGAAGTTCCAAGAATGATCAAAAATGAACCAGAGAGTCCATTTCCTGATAAATCAATGGCAACAAGTTTGGCAAATACATCGACGAGAGATGCTGCAATTTGGGAAGCTAGCTCGCCTTCTCCTTCTCCAATATTGTTATGTGACATGTTGAGGACATTGAGCTTGGGATCATTCGAAGCACACTCCTCTAGGACCCTTTTCACAGCATTGCCCTCTCCAATTCCATTCCTTGATAGGTCTAAACGTTGTATTGAGTTGGATGCAGATGACAGCGCAACCGATAGAACTTCTGCCGAGCACTTATCTCCAAGAAGGTTACCACTTAAATCAAGCGTCGTCAAAAACTGCAATGGTGAGGAAGGGCTATTTATCGATTCCACCAGGCTTGAAAAAATTGCTTGGTTGATGTGGGAGCTGTTGATGATTGCAAGCGCTTGGAGAGATCCTGGCGCGCTCATGCTTCCTATAGTTTCTTCATCGCCACGTTCATCATATGCACCCTTGAAGATGTGTGCAAGTGAGTGAGCTGCATTGTTGCTGAGGACATTGTCAAAAGTGAGGTGATTTACAGAAGATGGAATGGCCCTAGCCATGAATGGTAGTAACTCTGACCCTTTGTGTGTACGGGCATTCTCATCTGCGACTGCATCGCTGGAGAATGACAAGCCTTGTATGATAGGACACAAATAAAGAACTTGGAGCAGGCTCTCTGTAAATTCACCAGCGAAGGAGCTATTGTGGAAGCACATAGTGCAATCTAGCCCTACTATTTTTTCTAAAGTTTCGCATTCTTGAGATATCAATTGCCCCTCACGCCGAAATGAATAATATCTGCCTGATGGCATGACCAGTGCCCGGAAGTTGAACAATGCATCAGATGTGAAACCGCACAAGGGGATCGCCTTGTCTCGAATAAGTAATGACGGGAAACAAACACGTAACACATCGTTGACTCTAGGCGACAGACATGGTGAAGACCTTGCGCTGAGAGAGATGGGGTCGTTTAAAGTTTGACAATGTCCGATCACCCAGTCTTTCTCTGCCGTTGATACATTCAGAGGAAACTGATGGCACTGAAGAAAGTTGTTGTCGCATGATGTAGCCGCAACGCCGTTTTCATTTCCAACAAGCTCTGATAGAGACTGCATATTGATGTCTGATATTAGATGAGCTGATCTGTCAGTTGAAGCTGCTCTTGCAGTGTCCTTTCGTTGGTTGAATCTTGCAAAATCATCTCCTTCAGCGTACGAGCCACTTCGGTGCATTGTCCGCTTCATTGGTTTACGACCCAACGAGGTCAAACTTCGAAGGCCAAGTAAGGCACTAGCTGTTGTCCCGTCGTTGGATTGTGAATTGGGGGCTGAACGTTCATACATTTTTCTAAATTGTTCTCGGACCGTTGCCCGCAATTCAGCAGTATCTTGCTGGTCCGTGGAAAAAAATAAGCACAATTGTTCCGCCTCATTGGCATGGTCAAGACCCGCAGGCAACTGTTCCGCAGGAATTTCTTTGAATGCTGGCACCCATATTTCGTACATGAGTTGTCTTATTTCATTCCTAAGCATCGCTTGAACCAAGCTGGATCGAGCGAGAATGAACTTATCACCAAGAAGATAAGCATCATTCATTCCCGACTCAACTTCGTTGAACCCAAGAGCAATGCAAACTTGAGTTGCAGCGTCAGACACATTCCGGCTCTCATGTCGATGTAGGTCCAGTAGATGGGGCATGAATTCATCGATAATTCTTGTTTTGAGTGGTTCCCAACTGGCTAGACAGGCAAGCCCTTGTAAGACATCAACAAAGATGTCAGGAGAGATGCAGTGCACGTTTCCGTTTGATACCCTCGCAATATTCTGGTTTCTCAGAAAGTTTACTAAAGCTGATAGGACAAATGGCGCCCACTTTGTGATGCCAGGTGTTGGCACATTTGGTGAGAGGAGAAGAGGGCATAGAGATGCAAGTGCCTGGCAAGAGTCGATTTGAATTTCGTGGCAGAACCTCGGCACCTGAATGATCATCTCTAGTTTTGAACGTGCATCCTGAGTCATGGAGGCTATCCAAAGCATACTTTTCACACCACCACTTGTAATTAGTTGAGAGCAAGCCCTCAACAAAGTAACAGGGTATGTTGTTGAACTGAGCTCTTCCCCAGAGGTTTGGGACGAACGTAGAATGTTTACCAGTGCACGGAGAACATGCCGCATTTCGTTCATGATATTTTCTGACGAGCCTGCCATAGACGTAAGAAAATCATTGCTCAATTCGTCATTGATAAGATCTGATGTGTCAGATGATGCCAGCTTGTTCTCAATAGATGAGCGAATGAAAGTCACGTCGTTCCACATTATTCTTCCCAGAGCACTCACAGCCTCAGCATCACAAAGTTCTCGCTCCGTACCACCTCTTCCTGTGTGCCCCCCACATGCTTCGCTAATTACACGCAAAATCTTCGCAGCCAGCGCCCGGAGAGCTCCATAATTTTCAGCCTTCGCCATCGAAACCAATGAAATTAAGGCTCCATTTTGTACAATATCACTGGACCACACCAATGCACATGAGTCAAGAACATTGAAGTGAATGAGCAAGGGCAACCAATGGATCAGAACTTACTTAATGATGCAATCTTTCTTTGAGAACGTTCTTTTGACAACAAAGGACCCAGATGTGCTTTCCGTACATGCTACTGCTCCCATAGCTAAGCGGAGCAAAGCCTTCCCTGCCGCAAGGGCAAGTGCATCCTCCCGTGCTTGAACGTCAACAGATCCCAAAACCTGAACAAGGTACTTTACACCTCGTGCTTCAATGATACCAGCACGCGTGTGGGGGGCAACTGTTAAGCTTGATATGACCTCAGCCATGGCAAGCCTGACCCGAGAATCATTTGACTCCAAACGCCCAACAATGTAAATCAATGCATTCTCGTTAAGCAGCTGAGAATGCACCCACCCAGCTATATAGTCATCTTGGGTTAAAGTAAGATTCCGGAGCGCATTTGCTGCAGGTCTTTCCAGATCAATATCACCTGACCTAAGCCATTCCAAAAGTAATTTGACGACACCTTCCTTCATAGCCATCGGCCTGGTATACTCCACGGCACAAATGGATTCCACAATTAGCGCAAACTCATAATATACATTCATTGACTGTCCTGCCTCTTCTTCACCTTGCCTTGAAGCCTCTGATTCATCAAATATAACAGAAAGAGAGGAAAATGAATCTATCAAGATGCTGCAGTCAACATCTTCCCCACTTTGCGAGGAAAGACTGCTCTGTCTCCTCGTTAAGAATCGTCTTCCAAATGGATCTTGCTGACTTTCATTCATTGTTGTTCCAAACCGTTTGATGCTAGTATTTGCCAACGCAATATCAGTCGAACGCAGCTTTGGCGCCAACACCTTGAACCAAAGGTTTGTCATTGCAAATGCCGATGATGTGCGGATTTCGGAGGGGGAAATGCCAATACCGGTGCTCTCTCTGGATGATTCTATGAGGAATTGTAAGCACTCGATCACGCCCATGTGGATATAGCTCGATGATGGTGTGTCGGAGTCGAGCAACGAAGGAAGGAGGTACACCACGGTCAGCGCTGAGACCATCATTAATTCTTTACTGTCGGAGCTTGTCTTGAAGAGCGTCAAAAGTGATTGCATGCCTCCTGAAGTAATAATTTCATGACATCTAATCTCCGCTGTCCCCTTTTCTGTGAGGCTAAGCATTAATTGGTAATGTGATGATAAGAGAGACAATATGAGACATCACATAGATGTGGGAAAGGTGGATAGATGTCATATATAGAGCTGATTCGTGCCCTTACTCACCCCAACAAACCCCACACTGCATCATAGCGCTTCTGCTTCTGCCCACGCAAATGACACAGTAAACTGAAAATATCCCGCTTCTTCCTTGATGCTTTCTCGTCCGACTCCATATCGGTCCGCTTCTTCTCCGCCGCCTCGATCGCATCCGTCACCATCTCGTGCACGGTCAACAATTCGCCCAAGTCGTGCCCCGAATCCACCCCCGTGGCGGAACGTTGGACCGTCTCGTTCAGCTGCTCCAAATTCGTTTTACAAACATCAATGAGGGGGGAGAGCGCCCCGTTATGTGCATTGGAAGCCCCCGTGGCATTGCGCAGTTCTCGTGCCAACTCTCGTATATCGTTCAAGTCCAGGACTGGAATCACGTTCGTGTTCATGCTCTCGATTTTCTTTTGGATCGATTCCATGTCCGGTGATCCGAGTTCGCTGATCAGGGGAGGTCGAATATTAGTATTTTCCGAAGATTGTGGGATGTCATTATTTTCCAAAGAATCCATGGAATCTATATCCCACCCCTTGGGAAGACCCAAATTGGCTCCTGTCATCGAGCCGTTTCTTGACGGTGGTAACCGCTCGCTATGTCTCCTTCTATATTGTGTACCAATTGCGCTGTCCGATGAATTCCTTTGAGGATCCTCTGCGCTTATGACCGGAGGGACAATAAAATCCCTCGTGTCCCCACCGATCGTATGCCCCCTCACGATATCCGTCGGCAGCATGAACGCTTGATCGTCCGAATGAATCGAATCATCCATCGTATTAGCGGCCGAGGGACCATTGGATAATGCCGTATGACATATGATTCTCACATTCTCCCTCCCCTTCCACACGAAGCGATAATCCGAATTGAATCCGAAATTCGTTCGTATCGCCGTATCGGTCGATGGGGAAATTCCCACACACGGAATCAAGGCATTCTGGATGGAGGAAACGCGTAGGCAATCGAAATCGATGATTCCCTCGCTGCCCTCGATCTCGTCGCCGTTTCGAGTGAAGAAATATTTGGCATTGGAACCGACGACTACTCCGCATCCTATGGTGTCTCCCTTCTGGAAGGGTAGGGTCCAGTTGTTGATGACTCTTCTATTGTTAGCACCACGCCCCCCTAACCACAAATCTCCATTGACGTGAAGCCCGATCGATTCTGAATCCCCAGCTTGCCCTCCACGAATGTGGGGGATTCCATTTCCATTCTCAATCTCACTACTGTTGTTACCACTGTCGGTCTCGAACCCGACTGAGAAAATACCCGATATGAGAAACACTTCAAAGTAATAAACATAATCCAACAGATCATTCCCATTGACCTCCCCCGGATTTTCCATGGATGATTGACGAGACAATGAGGGGGGAGGCAGCTGATTCGAGGAATGATTCAAAGAATTATTATTTCCGTGTCCATTCCCATCGTTATTATCCATCATCATCATCTGACGTTCCGGTCTTGTGCTATTGACGATGGGGATTAACTTGGATATTTTTATGGAGCGGTTGGCACGAATCATCCTCAGTCTATCGTCATTGCCGTTGCCGTTGTGGCCAGTGCCGTTGTTGCTGGTGCTCATGATGGTGGGTGAACTGCGCAAGAGAATGCCATCTGTGATCAATCACGGATAAGAAAAATAATGCACAACATGTATGTGAGCAATGTGAGGATAATCGTCCTAATACAATAGCGAGAAAATTCAGAGAGGGCGCATGGACGCCGCGCGCTGCATTGACAATATCATTATTCGCGTTCGAACTCACCAGATTGGATACCATCTCCATTATCGTGAGGGCAGTCCCATCCATCGGGGAGCATGCTCCGTAAAAGGCTCAGGGTTAGCACATGCTGATTCTCTCGAGAAAATGAATCGCGCAATGAATAGCGCATCTGGCGTTCGCTCATCTCGGATAGTAATGGCGGCGTTACTGGGCGTTACTTCTCTTGCGTTGGCAATGATGTTTGAACCATTGTATCACCGTGATGTATTGTTGTATTGGTATTGGCTGGGTATGAATCGGGCTTGCAGATTGCTCGCGGTGTTTCCTGTTCCTGTTCTTGTTGTACGATAGAGAGACTTTTCTTGTTAGTTGGTTCTTCGGGTTCTTGGTTGGTTTCGATCTCAGGATTTATGATCTGTTCTTATGATGTGCTATGATCCCATGCTTTTTCCATAGCTCTAGATAGAGAGATATACGTAGTAACTAAACTGCAGTGCGTGCAGCGCGCGCAGTTTCAGTACCATACGAACTGTCTGAGTTCATGGCACAATGATGTGTTATAGTACTTGGATCTAGGTAGGTAGGGTAGGTAGAGATGTAGTCAGACGTTGGCAAGCCAAGGACTCTACATCTGATAATAAAAACAATGATGAATATGGCGGTACAGCAAGGGTTCTTATCTTTCTTGAAATTCAAGCTTGGATCAATGATAGGAGTAGATGCGACATGCTACAGAGAGTTACCGGAGGTCCGAATGGGGAAAGGTAGTCAACGTCTGTTACAACACATAGCGCCGGGGTTAGGTAGTAGTGATCCATCCGTTTTATCTACCATATCACGATAGTCCACGATATCGTAACGACTACCGCGACTCAACTAAGACGGGTCAAGATGCTTCTTGATATCATCTTGAGCTAAATTACACTCCCTTCGTTTCAACATTGTTGATATTTTAAATGGACACCTAACCCTCGGTCAGAACCCTCGTGCAAGATGGTTCGCGATTCTTACTATCACCGCGGTTCTATGGCTAAGCTTCGAGGAATATAGTGGTAAAAATCGAGGTAGAAACGGAGTGTCGACAGAAAGGATACTGAACTCAACCAAGACTCAAATAAGAATATGGCGTTGAGGAAATTAATTAAAAGAAAATCACTAATTTTTATTTTCTTAGAATGAAAAATAATAACACATGTACCTATATAAATATTTCAATAACTCTTCACCCAACGTGTCGCCTCATTGCGATTCTAGACTTAGATTTGCAAAACCTCCCTCAACATCAAATTAAATAACGAGAAGATCGTGAGAAACCAATCTTATCAGAAGATTGCTTAAGGCAATATCAGACAGCCTTAAGTAGAGCGTCATTTGCTAATAATGGGCGGCCAAACGACTTTTGGGCTGCGTACAGTGGAGAACCACGAAGTATACCCCGCTAAAAACATTTATATCCCCTTTTTTGGCCTCAGCCTAGTCAAAATAGTTAT
>JALLOZ010000513.1:0-11103 GCA_036939875.1 Thalassiosira pacifica
CTGATGTGCCTCAAGACCTGGTAATTCACCAGATAGTTACCAATAATCAATGTAGGTTCAGAAGGTCTGACCTTGCCTGTGTAATACTGTCATGCCTCTTCTGCATCATTTCCAATGGGAATCAGGCAGTCCTGGATGGTAATGGACAGTCTTGCTTTGACTTTGTCTTCAGCCTCAGCAGTGTGTGTTGTGTGAGGGGTAAGTGCAGTGTCAGCCTATCCAGAAAAGGGCCAAAATTTCCTAATTCTCAGCTTCTATTCATCCTCAGAAGGTCTACCTTAGGTCAAATCAAAGCCCTAGTTCTTGTGAGTCAGAAAACACCAGGTGACAAAACTGAAATTGAGCTGGGACATAGTTACGCTCTAAGCACTACTTTTGATAGGTGAAAATCCATCCTATTATGATCAATTTTTCGTGAAACTGAACCAGTGACCAGCTGATTCTCATGTCTTCACTCTACCAACTGAGCTAATGGTGCAGATTCCATGTTATATCAACTGCGATGAATTATGCAATTTAAACCAGTCAGAAACATAGAATTCAAAGAAGTGCTGGTCTATTATAAATGGTAGGCCAATTTTATTACAAACGATATATGAGCATTCTTTTCTACAAAAGATATTATATGAGCCTTGTTCAATTTCTCTCATTAATCGTTACACAATGCTTCCTATTTCAAGTAACATCATCCATGGGGATTTATTGTATGACCAAATCAAACTAGGTTTGGAAGGAGTCAAGTACCAAACTACCTTGAACTAATTGCATCGTCCACACCCTCCGAGAGTCTTGCACTCTCCTTATACAGGGCACGGAAGTTGGAATTGTGTTTCCTCGAGAGAGAGAGAGAGAGAGAGGGGCGTCCTTCTTCGGCTGTCCATCGTCCCATCCTCGGATTAAGGCAGTCCGCGCGCGCAGTAAAATAAATAACACACACACACACAAACACACACACACATCACAAAACGACTACAGTGGAATAGCTCAAAATACTCCCCTGGGGGCTGTAAAAGGTAGGCTTATCTGAGCTCGAGACCCTTCCCGCCAAAAAATAGGGGGAGGATAAGCAAAACTTTTAATAGGTAATATCTGGTATTACCCAGCGTTTGGCGTGGAGCGGGAGTATAAAAGTTAGACTAGGCTGGGGCCAGAAATGGCCGTGGCGGGGGGTGTAAGTACATTAAGGGGTATACATCGAGCTACATATTCCACGGACGACTTCTGGTCACTTTTGGTCACAGTTTAGTTACCTAGCCCGCGCTCAAAAACCTCAAAAACATAGAACGAACTGCATGCAAAGACACGTCAAATTTTGGCGAGCCAAGTCAACTGGCCAATCGTATCTGAATCGTATTCAAGATAACTATCAATCCGTGATAGACTAGAGCATAGCCTACCAGGCGCGATATAATTTCTTCTACCCTCTTCGCCTGTAGCGTACGACATTTGAATGTCTGGTAATCGTATTCACGATTTCCTTAGAAACCATCATCGATTTGGTTTCAGATGTCCAAACGATGTAAAGTGTCATAAAATTGGACTGCGAAAATCCCTCCAACTAATTCCGCACATTTTCGATTGAAGAATCTACACATGAGTTCTCTACTCCGCCTTGGATCTGCGCTTGTCGCTCTCCTCGCACTGCTATCTGTCTCAGCTGCAACCCTCAGAGGAGCCAACTTGGATGTCAGTGATGTGTCACAGGAACCTGTGGCTATGGCGTCGAACCGATACCTCCTCTCAAAGGAAAGGAGACTTATTGCTCACGAAGGTGTCATGCGCACCTTGATCATTCGAGTTACAGATGGAGAAGGTAAGCGAATCATTGAATAATTTATGTTTGCATTATGCCACTCTCGCTTTTCTCAACACCCACAACACATTCCTTTCAAAACAGGCAAGCAACCCTACACCGACGCCCGTCGGGAGGCAGATATTTGGTTTGGCACCTATGGTAATAACTTGTCGGGTAATGCCAATAGTATGGTATGTATTTTGAATATTAATAAAAGTTTAAGTTTGACATTCAGCTATGTATATCTGCTTCTAATGTTTTCTAATCACTGCTTACGCACAGTCTAACCTTTATGATCAATGTAGCGGAGGGAAGCTTAAATTTCTTCCAACGAAGCATTCCAACTTGGTCAATGGAGTGCTCGAACTCTCAACCTCAGAAAGTTTGGCCGGTTTAGGAATCAGTAAGTTATTGTACACAATCGTATACTGCATTGCTATGGCCAAAGTTCCGATCCTAATATTAATATATATATATCTTTAGGTAAAGCCGGCGAAATCATTCGTGCTGAGTTTAATGCGCTGAACCAAGAACTTGGGATTGAGTTTGAAGCCTTTTCTATCATCCTGCCCGAGGGTGTGACAGGGCCTGGCGGTGGCGGCATAGCCGGCATAGAGGGCAGCTATCAATTCTATGGAGGTGGGGCTGAACGATCACTAGAGGTGATTATGCATGGTAAGTTTCTGTTTAGTCTATTTTGTATACTCGCGTCAATCCACGTTGCTAAACCCGCGTGCTATCTGGTACAGAATTTGGTCACAATATGTAAGTGTCGCCTCTCTCTCGTTTACATAATAATATATCCACATCACTAAACCTAATATACCTTGACTTGTTTCAGTGGATTCCACCACTCAGGCGTGCTAAATGAGGGAAATTACGATGACAATCACTGCTTGATGGGCTGTTGCGCAGGCGCTCAGCAGATGTGCTTCAATGCAGCCAAGTCTTGGTACTCTGGCTGGTATAGCGAACCTGGAAGAGATGGCCACACAGATGTTTCTCATTTCGATACTCCAGGGCAGTGGTGGAGTGGCGACCTGGTAGGAATTGACGACTATCTTACTGGTGTCTTTGACGAAGAAGGCCATAGCCTTATTCTTCATACCAAGGGTGGACTGTACGCCATGTTTAATCGCCGCAAGGGCATCAATGCTGGTGTCATGGCATACAGGGATGAGGTCGTGATTGTTCAACAGTGGAGCGAGAGAAAAGAGAGCAAAGTATTAGCGACGCTCAGTCCCGAGCAGCCGCGTTTTAAGTTCAGCGCTGACTATTACGATTTTGATGTCAATTTTGAGCTTTGTGATATATTCATTCCGCCCGTTGTCACTGGCCCTCTAATCGAAATCGAGGGAACTGCTTCCCAGTCTTCAACCGCCATTTGGGCAGTCGCCTCGCTGGCAATCGAGTAAGTAATATTGTTCAATTTGGCATCGTCTTTCTTTCGAATTTTTTTTTTTTTTTCTTCTCGCGTCTTACTTCCTATTTGTAGTGGGAATCTCGACCAAACTTGGGCAGGCAGATCGGTTACCCATACAACTGGAGATGAGGAAGACCTAGACCCTTGGTGGGCGTTGCAATTAGATGAAGAGACTGAGGTTGAACACGTTCGAATCTTGAACCGCAGTGATCCCTGTTGTGGTCACCGCCTGAGCAATGCAATTATCGAGTTATTCAACAGTGATGGAGAAATGGTCTACACGCGCAATTTGGGCACTGCCGATGATGTGGAAGACATCTACCTTGGAAGTGTCTTTCTCGTGAAGAAGGTTCAAATCAAACACTTCGGGTACAAGATTCTCTCTCTGGCGGAGGTGCAGCTTTTTGCTCCCATAGAAACAGTCGGAACACTATCTGGCCGCCAGCCTGACCATGCACGTGTAGTCACTTCTCTATCAAACGGAGATGAGCCACTGATCTCTTGCGAGACGTCATTGTCGCCAACTCAAAGCAGGTCGCCAAGTATTAGTCCAACGTTAAGCTTCCAGCCAACGATATATCGAGCTGTGCCCAAGGGCGTTGTTCTCAAAAGAGATAGCTCAGACTGCATCTTCCAATCCAACCCCACAAACCACCCTGACCGCTACAAATGTCTCATTCAACGGACCTTGGCCTCGAGTGATCCAGGCGGCCATGACAACGACTATGTAATTATCAGTGGAGCAGAAGATGGTTGTATCATCACTGTTCAGCCTGTCACATGGGCTTGGGGTGGGACAGCATTCATTTTTCAATCTGACTCAAGCCTCGACGAGATCAATGCATGCTTTGCGCCGAATGCTCTCCTATCAGAAATCCACGCTCCATTTGCTCCAACCATGTCACCTTTGACAGCCTTGTCAGATGGACCGAGCATGCAGCCCACCTTGCAGTTATTAGATGCCCCAACCATGCATCCATCGCCAGCATCGTCAGATGGACCAAGTGTGCAGCCTACCTTGCAGTTATCAGATGCCCCAACCATGAATCCATCGCCAGCATCGTCTCGCACTCTAAGCACTCAACCTTCGATGACAAAGCTTTCCATCCCTTCAGGTGTTACGCTACTACGAGACAACTCCCCTTGCGTCTTTCAGGTCAACCCAAGCAACCATCCTGACAGATTCAAGTGTCTCATTGAGCCTACTGAAATCTCCAGTGACCCAGGTGGCCATGGAAATGCCTTGACAAGAGTTTGGGGCGCAGACAATTGCAACCTGGATATTCGACCTACAACATGGGCATGGGCAGGAAACATGTTCATCTTTGAGTCTTTGGACAGTCTCGACGTGATCAATGATTGCTTTGGGCCAAACACGCTTATCACCAACACTCCAATCCCAAATGGCGTTGTTCTCAAAAGAGATAGCTCAGACTGCATCTCGCAGGTCAATCCTAGTAATCACCCTGATCGGTTCAAGTGCTTCATAGAGCAGACCGCTGTCAGCAGCCTTCCTGGGGGGCACGGGAACAATGAGGTGCCACTGGTTGGATTCAAGGGCTGTGTGATCTATGTTCGCCCGGTGACTTGGTCTTGGGAAGGTAATGGTTTCATCTTCGAGTCAAGTGCAAGTCTCGCAGCTATCAAAAATTGCTTTGTTGGTGGTCAGCATATCACTGTAGCCTTGTCGGCTGAATCGAGCGTGCAGCCTACCTTGCAGTTATCAGATGCCCCAACCATGAATCCATCGCCAGCATCGTCTCGCACTCTAAGCNAAAAACTCGAGAGGATGTCGCCGTCATTATGACAAGCCGAACCGAACAATCACAAGTGTTCTAATATATTATCAATAAATCTCGGAATCATGACGACGAGTCATCTCCTTCGAACATATTCAACGACGCTGCATCTCACCTACAGAAAAATCTCGCCACCTTCGGCACCTCCGCTGCATTAATTGCAGCATTGCTCACATCTCCCATAAACATTCACATCAATACCAACATCCCATCACACAACAACATTCTCAACACACACAACAACAACAATATAATATCAATATCCATTGAAATCGAACGCTCCCAAGCACTGGCCCTAACCGAAAATCAACAATTCGTAGCAGACGTCTGGTTCGCCGTCTCCGCCCAATACTTCGATCAATCCTTCAACGGCCTAGGCGAAGACGGATGGCGCCTCAAAGAAAAAGAAGCCATTGCATCAGTCGTCGACACCGGACCCGACGATGAAGCACTCGTGGGAGACGCGATCAAAACCATGCTGTCGGCATTAAACGATCCGTATACGAGGTTCTTACCGCGGGAAAAGTACGAGGCATTGACCGCCTATGCCACCGGGAGGAGTAGTACCAGTGCGGGTATCGGGGTGCAGTTGTTGGAGGATCCGCGGAGTAAGAATGTGGTGGTCATGGCGACTACTGCCGGAGGACCTGCGGAGAAGTCGGGGATACAATCGGGAGATGTGATCGTGAAGGTGGATGGGGAGAGTATGGAGGGTGCTTCGGCGGAGGTGGTGGCTGCCAAGTGTCGAGGCGAGGTGGGAGGAAAGTTAGATTTGGATTTGGTGCACCGAAATGAGGATAGTGCCAAGGAGTTGAAGGAGCATGTGACAGTGACCAGGGCGACAATCAATGCCAATCCGATCCAAGCTTCCACCTTCACGTCCCCCGGAGGCAAAACCATCGGTCTATTAAAAGTCCCATCATTCAGCACCGAAACAATCTCTCAAATGGTAGACGGACTACGATCCATACGAAAAGACGACGACAACAAAATAGATGCCATCGCCATCGACATTCGCGGCAATGTGGGAGGGTACATGCCCGCGGGAGTCGATGCCGCAAAACTATTCCTCCCCGCCCGCGCCCACATCATCGCCGAGGTCGGCAAACCGGGTTCATCATTGAAAGCGTACGATGCCGATGGGATCGGCGCCGAGACCTCGTTGCCGTTGTACTTACTGGTGGACAAACGCACGGCGAGCGCTTCGGAGATATTCGCCGCGGCCCTACAGGACAATCGACGTGCACTCGTAGTCGGGACTACGAATACATTCGGCAAGGGGAGGATACAGAATGTGCAGCCGTTGGAGAATGGGAGTGGGGTGGCGGTGACGAGGGCGAGGTATATTACGCCGAGGGGGAGGGATATTCATGGGGTGGGGATCGTGCCGAATAAGGAGCCGGGGAGGTGTGAGGTGAATGATTCTGCGAGGGTTTGTTTGGGAGAGATTGTGGACTTGTATTAGATGGTATGGTATGGTGCAGTGCAGTGTTTGATGTAATGAAGCAGGTCTTTGGAGGACCTGTTGGACAGGCATGAGCAATCATTAGTATGGATGAAACAAAAGATTTCTTGCTGACGATTGAGACAATATTGTGATTCTGATGAGACTGCAAATACTTGACAGGGCGGACAGCCAAAGTTGCAGGGTGTGGTATCAATATCCACTGATCGTGAAGGATATGGTGTCCATCTATTTTGATCAAAAGGTGCCACCAACAAGTCGTGCATGCTATGTAAACAAAACAGTGGAAGAATGGATTGAGTGACGAATGGTGTTGTTGTAAAAGTCCTCAATTGCCAACTGGAAACATTCGGTTTTAGGACTTGAGATATTACGATTTTCTCTTGTTGTAAGCAAGGCTGTATTTTCGGTGTAGAAGTCAATGGACTGAGTTGCTGTGCATGATCAATATGTGTCTACTAGTTAAATACTACGATAACACCATGTCGCAATAATCATGGCAAATGGTGATTATATTCTATCCAGAATGTGCTGAAACAATAGAATACCTGAATCAATACGGCATAGGGGGTGATTGTGGACATAGTCTATTTCGTTCAAAGCACCACGGCGGTGACGATTACTTGTACCATAATTAATAACCGATGGGATTGAATTAGATGTTATTGCCAACCAAAAATAATGTGTCACGTTAGTTAGTCCTGCACCAGTGCAGATTTCATTTTTGATGCTCCAGGGAGTGCACAGCTTCTACTGGAATCATTATTCTAATGTATCTTTGCAAAGCCAGGGCATCTAACATGCGATAGAAGTCAGGGACATCTCCCAGCCATAACCAACCCAAACCATGGTGTTGTACAATACTAAAAATGCCGTGATTCCTTGAGAGACCCTCATATCCTATCCAAGTGAAAGTTGCTTGATACAACTTGATATGATCACAAGTAGTACATGTATAAGACTCCATTCAGCTTCTTTGTTTGCAATGCCATTCATAGAGGTATGAGTGGATCAGCAGCACGTGTGAAGCTGCTAAAACATGGATGATACAGTGTACATCAACCCTCAGTCTCTCTACTATCAGAGACTCAGCAACAAAGGCAAACCAAAGAGTAGGGAAAATAGTCCTCAGGGTTTGAAGCTTGAACAATTGGCTGGAGGACGCGCCTTTCCTGGCTTCCTTCAGCAATGGGTCCAATGCAATTGTGCTGTAGAAAACAGCCCAGCCGTTGAAGAGGAACCGATTGGTGGCCCTTGAAGCTCCAAACTGACAAATTAAGGGAGGTAAAGTAGCAAGGCAAACAAACTGGGCCTTTGCCTTGTGGTGATCAAATCTTCTCTTGGTGGACTACAAGTTTCGACCAACCCTTTAGCCTGCCAGAAGAGAATAAAAGCACCATCAACACAGAAGAAGCAACTGAAAAAAGGATGGGGCTCTTCCCCGCTCTCTTCTATTCCCATTACGTGGAAATAGGTAGCAACAACGCCAAACATGATCACTCCTGCATAGCTCATCTTGAAAGGATTTTGCGATGTACATCATTAATTCTTTTACTTCTGGCATCGGAGTATGTATAACAAATAAAAGTGGCTTATGCCATAACTCTGAAGTATTAGACTTTTTCCAGGATCAAGTAAATATGCCTGGAGGATTTTGAAAGTTCTTCAAGGAATCAATGAGAAGCAAGTAGGCCTAAACTAGAGAGCTAGAGTTTTTTCCGAGGAGTAGGAATGATACTCCTCCTTTTCAGCGCTTGCATTGCATCTATCACTGGCGCCATGGTTCCTTCGCAGACAAATATTTTTAGATGAGAGTAAATTGAGCCTTTGCATCATAACAAGGTATTGTATCTCCAGGATTAGTACCTTATTTTTGCAATTCATTTCTAATACTAAACATACATAGCTTATACCGCTCTCACTTGAGATGTTCATCCTCCTTCACATATCATAATTAATTCATCCGCTAACAGCCTCTAACCATCTCAGCCCATCTTTCTCTCTTATGCACAAGCTTCGCAAATTCAGCTGTGCACATCTCCCTAAACATCCATCTTGTACCACTTTCACTTGAGATGTCCATCCTCCTTCACATATCGGAACTAGTTCATCTTCTACCTGTTTCAGCCCATCTATCCATCTGCCATATCGTGCATCAACTTTCAGTATTTATATCTATACCATCTCAGACGGACTCATCGAAAAAGGCCAATCAAAAATTAGGGACATGCCGGAATAGTACTATATATAACCGCCCCGGCCTGAAGCGGGAGGCGAGTTCAAAATTAGGTTGCGAACGGCCTCGGGCGTTTAGCGGCACGATTCCTCGAATTTTCCCGGGTGCCCTCGCAGGCTCGGGCACCCGGGAAAATTTCTCGGAATCGTGCCGCTAAACGCCCTCGGCCTTTCGCAACTTCTAATTTTGCACTCGCCTCCCGCTTCAGGCCGGGGCGGTTATATACATAAGCGCTGTCCCGAGCCAGCCCGAGCCACGAGCAACGAGCGACATAATCCAATGTACAACTAATAAGCAAATAAGGAGAGATGCAATCACTGAAGATCACTAGCACCAGAAGTGAATCCATCAATCGGTTATTCCGATGGAGGCGCCCTGGATTATTAGGTGGCATCTGCACAATACTGGCAATTTGCCAGGTCGTCATCGTCGCGCAATTCGTCATCCAAGATCATCCTGCTCCTGCTCCTGCTCCAATTGCAACTCGTCATTATGTTTCTACTGTCGCCAATAACAATTCCATTAGCAGCAGGCAATCAGCATCAGGACTGGAGAATCAAATCACCATGGTAGTATTAACTGCTGATGAGAAACGATTTGTCGATTTAAAAGACATTGTCCGCATAGGAGTCAATCACAGGTTGGTAGAGGAAATCGTAATCATCTGGAACGAACCATCGGCACCTGGGGGAGCTGCTCGGTTAAAGCTCGAATTAAAGGAGGAAATAGACTACACCAACAAAGTGCGCATATTGCAATCCACCAAAAACACACTCAATAATCGATACAATCCCAACTTTCTCCAACTGCGAACTGGTGCAGTCATGATACTGGACGATGACTTGACAATCATTGACGATACGATAACATGCGCTCATGAATCATGGATGGCCAACAAATCTTATGTACACTCATTTGGACATGGGCGGATGGTATATTTAGATGGGTATACCGGCGTTGCCAAACCAAACCATCAACATCATGGCCCACCTAATTTTTTGTTACCTCGTATGATCTTCGATGCGGCTTTTCTGGATGTGTACTCTGCACCTCAAAACGCAGACATTCGTGACTATGTGGATACGCAAGAGGCACATTGTGATGATATTGCGTTCGCTTCCATACTGACCAAACATTTGGACAGACCCCTCAAGTGGATTCAGGCTCCTCATGGCTCGCGGTTAAAGGATGGGAAGGGTGAGGGGGTGAAATGGTTGAATCCACAAAAACATCCAGATCCTATTCCACGCAAGGCACCCATTGAAGGTATGGATAGCATAAACAACTCACATAAAAAGAAAGACAAGGGTTCTATGAAGGAGACTCGTAAGGGGTCTATCAAAACTCCTAAATTGTCGGCAGCCGAAATGAATAAAGTCGGTCGCCGAAATTTGTCAGCTCGTATGGATGCCAGAACTGAATGTTCCATATACATTATCCGTCGGTTGAATTGGACCATGCTGGTAGTGGATCAATCTAAATGCTCGTATCATAGTGGACGGCATTTTGATATGAGAGGGAAATTTACGGATGATGTTACAACAACCAAAAAGATGAAGAAAGAAAAAAAGATTGACCAGGATGGTATAAAAGCGTTGCTTCTTCCCCACAATATATCGCGACCATTTTCATGGGAGACAACAACATTGGATGGTCAATTATCCAACAATAAAACTATGACATCTTTGAGTAATTCTCAAAGGGGAATGATAAGTTTTGTACACATCCCAAAATGTGGAGGCAGTTCCATTGTAAGCCTTGCCATACAACACAACATGAGTTGGGGTGAATGCCTCTTCCTAGATAAGTTACCCAAATTTGGAATGGAATGTCCTCCTATGCTCAATCAAGAGCAACAATGGTCAAATCCCTTCCCAAGCCAACGATGGTGGCACACACCCATTCAGTACTTCCCACCAAATAAGACCAGCCCATATCAAGGATTTGACTTGTTTGCCATTATTCGCAACCCATACGATCGTGCCGTCAGTGAATTTTTTTATCACTGCAATCTGAAGAAAAAGAAGTGCAAGGACTCTAAGGATTACTCAGCAAAATTGATGAATGCACACATACGAAAGTCAATACAACGATTTCGTAAGGCGGACAAGAATACCACCGACTACTATCTTGACTATGGTCACTGGATTCCACAATATGACTTTTTCTTTGACATCAATGGTAAGCGGGCAGTGAAGCATCTTCTACATTTGGAACATCTTAAGGAACAATTCGATTCGTTAATGAGAGCGTATTATGATTTTGATGATGGGGACATGATGGTACTCCCAGATAAGCATGTTCGACTCCGATCAGACTTTTCTTTTGGGGTGAACGACCTAACAGCATCGACACGGAAATTGATTGAGAGTGTTTATCAGCAGG
>JALLOZ010000514.1:982-11738 GCA_036939875.1 Thalassiosira pacifica
ATGTGTTGTCAGCATCAACCTGTTCATCATGATGAGCAGAGTCGCCGAATCTATGACGGAGCCTCTGCAAAGGATAACCAGAAGGGTTGCTGTTGAATGTGAATGTAGTGGTAGTGCCTCCTGCAGAGAAGGACACTGGTGAGATGTCAATCATTTCAACCCCACTGTCCTCCACTTCCATATTGTCTTCATGCTCGTCCTCTGTCGGAACATTGACACCTATGTTTCCGTCAACCTGTGTGTCAACTTCGACCATCTACAAAGAAGAGCCAGATTGGTTGTCTGAGGCAGCATTGTCGCCTCCGGTGATCATCTCAACCCCACTGACTTCCACTTCCAAATTGTCTTCATGCCCATCCTCTGTCAAAACATTGACATATTGGTGTTCTGGTACTTCATTGCCCTTGTCATTTATGTCGGCGTGATCCATCTGAAGAGAAGAGCCAGACTGATCGCCGTTTATGTCAGCATCATCTTTAGTGTCAGGTGTTGCTGGAATCTCCAAAACTGGAAGTCCTTTGCCTGAAACTTTCTTCCGATCACTTATTTCTGAAGGCTCCTCCCAGGTGAAGTTGTGCGCGCTTTCTTTGTTGGTATCCTTCTTGCTTGTATCGGCAATGACACTGACCGAAACAGCAGATTTCATAGTCTGGCTTCTTCCATAAGATTTAGGATCAAACTGTCTAGTGACAGACGACTTGGATACGCCTTGCTTGGAAACTACCTTGCCAAACATGATGGGATAGAATGTAGTTGTAAAAAGTACAATCAAGAAAAAGGGTGAGATGGCAATATAGTTCGTTCAAAAACTCGCCAGATCATGCTGTAAGCTGTCATGTGTGTGAACTTTCCATCGCTCCTTGCTGTCTCTACAATTTATGCAGACAGAAACCCAATAGAGCAACAAAGCAAAATATGTGTTTCGTTTAAGATGGCCCATTGATAGCATTGAAAGTGAACACTTTTTGTTCACTGCTGCCATTGACTTTGGAGTACTGGTACTTTTGGGCCCGTCTGATTGTTGGGCAATCAGCTTTTGATTTGAAGGAAGACTTCTTGGACCACGCTCTTGACATACTTGCCGGATCAGCTGAGGTCGTAGATACGTCAATCCTTGAGATAGAAAATAGGTGTCGACTTGTCATATAGTTGATAGAGCTCCAAGCTGCTGGATCTGCTAGTCACGCCAGAGTTGAACGAGGATGAGCTTTTACTGTGTACGTGCTACCGCCACCCAGTTCTGTGTACAAGATCAATAGGATACCGGATGAAGACGGAGTTAGATAGGACTCATGATCGGCAATTTCAAATATGAGCTACTCTGGAAAACTTACCCCCTGATCCGTTGGGGATCTAGCTACGCCTACTCATCGCAACTACAGGGCGAGAGATGACACGCACGCAAGATAGATTGAGCTAGACAACCAGCATTGTATCATATCTTCTGGAACTGCCAGGCTTGATGGATCTGATCATGTAGAAGCCGTGGAAGGATACCGGTCATTAACTGTTTGCCATAGCTACCATAGTTTAAGTTTGTTGTCTGGATCTGCTCATGTAAGCTGTCAATCTTGGAAGGATATCGGCCATCGACTTGTCGTCTTAGCTGCCACCAAGGGAGTTTTGGTTTGATATCTTGGTTCTGTGAAGCTCTTGATGGGCTTGTGGGAAATGTGGCGGGAGGATGAATGGATGAACTGACCGCTCCATCCAATTCTGTATCAAAGATTGATTAGACGAATGACGAATGATAGTCGGCGTACAGATGAGGTATCCTACTCTGAAAAACTTACTCGCACCCGAGTGATTGCTTTGTGCATCTACTCCTTCTGGTGACAGCTAGGACACGGGAGATGACACCAGATCATGTTGTCGATCAAGCTTGACGATCCAAATTCCATCTTTCCGATTCACATGACCTGCCATTGTTACCGCTAAAGTTGGAAGGATATCAGGATACCAGGATATCAGGTATCCCACTGCTGCACAACAAAGACTTGTAGCTCTTGGTGCTCTTGATGGACTTCTTGTGCGATGGAATGGTTGCACTTGTTCCACTCGGATCTGTGTTGAATATCAATGGGAAAAAAAAAATGGCGACAATGTTTTAGAGGTATCCACAAGTAGCAATATCAACTTAATACAAGATGAAATATCTCTTGAAAACTCCCCCACACCCCGTACCACAGCTTGAAAAAAAGAGGCATCAACCGCATCATCAAGAGAGGGAAGAAACCTCTGCTCAAACCACCATTGCGCGTCTCTCCTCGTTCAATTCACTTCACCCGGTGCTCGTCTCTCCTTGCGACACTCAGTTCTCTGCCCGCCCATTATCTAGACACAATCCCAAATCTCATGTGCCCCGCACGCCCAAAATCGATGCCCGTCGTATTGCCGCCATAATGAAACTCACCTTTTGTCAAACAAAACTGAAACGATGATCTGCGTGAAAGATATCACAAGGTTGGCTTTTACCAGATGGTATTATGGAAATTATGAGACCGTATGGTAGTAATGCGTGCTGAGCGTCCCGGTCCGTCATCCTATGTAAAAAAGCAAGTGGTGGACTTGTTTTCTGTCTCACCCCCCCCATATTGTACAAAGTAATCAATTCAGACAAATAATCAAGCAGAGCAGATCAATACTACAGTGCAGCACCACAAAATATACCCCTATCTCACCTTTTGTTTCCATCTGACAGACCGGCCTAGGATGAAGAGACGTACCTCCTCGATCGCCAAAGCCGTCCCGTTTCAAGATAAGTTGCTCCCTGTGCGTCCCCTAACATTTCAATCTAGAATACACGTTTTATTTCCAAAGGAGGAGTAATTAGTGGTAGTTCACATAATCATGACCATGATCTCGAAGCTCACAAGAACTGCGTGCAAGCGTGTCATTCGATAGATGTTGAAATCTGCAGTTACCATATGTTTGGAAAGCTTAGGATAGTGCAAAATTGGGCATTTTTCTGAAGGAAGTACTGGGATTTTCGTACAGTTAGTGTTTAGATCTCTAGACTACATCAAGCACCAGTTCTCCTGTGTCGATATTGAAAATATTAGTTCTTTTTGTTGAAACAGTCGGCAAATATCATTTATCTATAAAAATGAGCAATTATTTTCAATTTTCTAGCTATGCACGAAGAACGCTTTTAAATAACACGTGTAGTTTGTAATGCATGTGTTATGACTGTATTCGACAAAAAATCAGCGATTTTTAGAAAAAAGATGTTTAGGTAGAGTAAGCTTTCCAAACATATATCCTTGTCGTGTTCTGTCCATGGCCGACACAGGACTACAAAGATGATTGATTGAGATGGATCATGCGCACGCTCTTTCTTTTTCATACCTCTCTAGAGCTTGCTTACAATGCCATCCAAACAATACTTTCGACAGATCGTGCATGGTGCATCTCTCAGCCAAATTCTACCATACTTTTCGAGTAAAGCTGAGACAACTGCGCAAAAGACAAATAGCACACTGCTCCTTCTGACTCGTTTTCCTAGTCAGTTAGATCTGTCCACGATCATCTAGAAGAAGATGCTCCCTCCTCTGACTCATTGTCACGGTCAATTAGAATCAAGAGTGAACGCCTGAATGAGCGCGAGCATTATGACCATAATGCTGTAACCACTGGAGCAATTGTAAAAGAATGAAAAGGTTCATATTATCATTAGATCTTCATTTTCCTTTGTAGGAGTATAAAAAGGTTAGACCTGCGGGGCTCCTTCTATTCACATGAGACTGTCAATCTAGCTTACGCTTTGCCGATGCTCGTGCTATCAATTCTAGCGGCATGTTAGTGTCTTGTACCATATTATAGAAAGCACCTTGAGTTTCGAGAAGCTCAGCAGGTGGTCCAAACTCAACAACTTTACCAGATGCCAACACCAAAATGTAGTCATCTTCGATTACTGTCTCGATCCGATGTGCTATCTTAACAATAGTGGCATTTCCATATGATGTGTTCAGAGCCTCATGTAGAAGCTGATCTGTTTGTTTGTCTACAGATGCAGTAGCCTCATCCAAAACCAATATTTTGTTCTTCTTCAAGTTTGCACGAGCAAGACAAAGTAGTTGTCTTTGACCCACACTAAAGTTAGAACCCCCCTCTGAAACCATTGTGTTGATTCCCAATGGCAGTTCTTTTATTGTTTCATCCAAATGCACCTCTTCAAGTGATGCTTCAATTTCTTTGTCAGAATGCACTCCAAACAAGTCTAAGTTTTCTCGAATTGTACATTTGCTAAACAAAGTAGGAGTCTGCGGAATCACGGAGATCGAACATCGCAATAGGTGTAGGCCTACTTCTGAAATGTCAATACCATCGATGGATATTGAGCCACTTTCTGCTTCTAGTAGTCGGAAGAGGGCCTGCACTGCCGTTGACTTACCCGATCTGTGTGTTGAAATATAAAGAACCAAGAGATGGGTATTAGTCAAGAGATGCATGAATGACAGAGGTCGTTTGTTTGGGAAACTTCTCACCCTGTCCGCCCAACAATGCCAACGTGAGAGCCAGCAGGTATTGAGAAGCTCACATATCCTAGAGCAAGAGGCAGTTCAGACCGATACCGAATGGCAAGGTCCCGCACTTCGATGCTACCATTATTTGGCCAAGAACTGCCCAATTTTGTGTCATTATCAAGTTCTAAAGGTGCTTCAGAGGGTAACGTGCCAAATTCGAGTATGCGTTCAACTGAAGTCATTTGGTTGACAACTTCAGCGCTCTGCCTAACAATCCATGGGAAGTTCGTTCCTGCGATTTGAATAAGTAATGTCAATGTAAGACCCAGGACAGCCGGATCCACTTTATACCAACGGTATTCATTGAAAAGAACAGCAAAAATGCTAGCCAATGCCATCAGAGTAAAGGAGAGGATGTCCATTCGAGTTGCAAACCACCTTGATGAAGCAATGAAAGCAAAGCATGCTCGTGTGTGAGTATCGTGCATAAGTTCGAACTTTGCTTTGAAGTAGTCAACGCAATTGTTTGTGCGGAGTGTAGACACGCCATGCAAGGATTCACTCATCATTGAAAAGATTGGTGATCGAGAAATGCCTTCAAGTCGTTTCAGCTCGCGCGTTGTCTTTACAAAGATGTGTCGCAGTCTTATAAAGCACCAGATCAAGGGTGGTAGTGCAACTAGTACAAAAGGTAGAACCACACTGGACGTCACTACCCCACCAAACACAATGAATGCTCCAACTGAAAAGTCATAGATTGTCAGCGGCAATGTTTCGTCACAAATGCCAACATCGGCGGAGAATCTATTCAGGATTCGCCCAAGCGGATTTGTGTCGAAGAATACAATTTTTGATCTTAATACGGAGTCCAGCATGTGGTTGTGAAGCTGTTTTGAAGCACCAATGAGTAAGCGATATGATATTTGAGCTCGAATTATGGATATAAGTACCAAGGATAGTGATAATCCAAGGACGAGTCCAAACCATCCCGGTGATTTTTGCAGTTCAACCGGTGCTTCGGCCCACTAGAAATTGATAATACAATATGATAGTTAGCACAAACGACACTTAGCAGGTTCGAAATAAAAGTTGAAATGAAACTAGGTACTCACCATGCCGACTTCTGTGATTAGAACAAGCAGAAGGCTCTGTGTCACCACAAAGATGATGAAGAGCAATGCACACACCCTCAAACCTCCAGCAGATTTTCCATATGCAGACCATGTGGGCCATTCGATAATTCCCGTATTTCGTGTTTCCTTTTGACTGGGGTCAATATCAGCACATTTATTCTTCTTTTCATTTGCTAGATTGCTCTCGTTGTCAGGGTTTCGTTCTTCTCGTTCTTCTTCAGCCTCTCCTGAGACCAAATCTGCACTAGAAGATTGGAACAAGTCGGAAGAAACAATCTTGCCCTTTTCGAGAACCATACAATGATCACCATCTCCTAAGAATTGATGTTGGTGAGTAGCGACAATGACAGTTTTTCCCTGTTTGACACCTAGCTCTTGAATTGCCAGCTGGTAGATGGATTTTGCAACTGTACTGTCAACTGCCGCCAAAGGATCATCCAGTAGTAGGATTTGAGGGTCCCTGTAAAAGGCACGCGCCAGTCCTATCCTGGCCTTCTGCCCACCACTGCATTGTACCCCGCGATCTCCAACTACAGTTTGATCCCCCTGGACAAAAATGGAAAGATCTAGTCGAAGTCCACAATCGTTAATGACTCGGTCATAGAAGTCTTGCCGAAAAGGTAAGCCCATCACAATATTCTCTCGTATCGATCCATTCATAATCCAGGGACTTTGGGCAGCATATGCTAGTGACGAGTAGGACCGAGTTACAGACCCATCAATGATATTCAGTTCGCCAGCAAGCGCTTGGATCAAGGCACTTTTGCCACAGCCTACTTTGCCCCTAACCCAATACAATGTACCTGCTTCAAAAGACAAGGAGATATTCGACAGAGCAACATTTGAAACTGCCAAGTATGATGGACTGTTCTCGACACAATCAACCTGTGTCTCGCCCCATATGCAAAATACATTCTGAAAAGTGATCAGAGGCTCTGAACTGCTCGATTTGTCATGTGTCACCACCCTGCTAGTCTCCGGCAACGCGAGATATTCCTGTATTCGCTGACTTGAAACATGACATTCTGAGAGACTCATGACAGCGTTCGGTATTTGTTTGGTAAGAGATAAATGCAAGGTGTTCAGCAACGCCAAGGTGGTGTATACATTTCTGGGGGTCAATTGATTGCCCAATGCAACATGGACTGCAAAAATGACAACTGCAACCACAATGCTGGAAAAGTAGTAGATTGCATCATTCACCGCCTTGAAGCGACTGGCACTCGTCAACGCTTTGACTTCCTCTGTCCGAAGTTTGGCAATTCGCTTTTGAAACTCTAGCTCCCATCCATTCATTTTCATCACCCTTGCCCCCGATACAGCCTGCGAGACCAACGTTACCCGGGCATCTGTGATGTTAGCCACTTGGCGTCGAAATTTCACAAAGCGCCGACCGAGGTAAAACTGGAGGGGTACCAGGAAAAGAAAAAGGGCGTGGCCAACCGCAAATACCTACATATGTTTTATGTTTGGTATTGTGGATTGATAATTGATGTGAGAACATGAATAAATACAAGATGCCGCTCAAATCACTCGAACAAAGTTCTTCATCACAAAATACACTTACTGGCCCAATGGTGTAAATGCCAACCACCAATATCACAACAGCCTCAATGGGCCCCAAAATCAGGTAGAGCGATGGTATCGACGCCATGACAAATCTTTCCACATCATTCGAAGCCAAATTTGTGAGTTTTCCTGCACTGATGGAATTCGCCGGAGAGCTCGTAGATGATAACCGCAATGCCTTATCGTAAACCGCCGCCACCAACCCCACCCTTATCTGCATTCCCTTTCGGTACAGTTGAAAGTAGAGATGCTGCTTCGTTGGAAATGTGATCAATCCACATGCTACCAACACGGCACACCAGATGAATGCTTCCTTGGCAGTATTACTACCATTGCTAGCTGTGGAAGAATGTGAATTGCTGTCAATTTCATTTTCTTCTTTGAATTGTTCCATCAAGAATCCCAAAGAAATAGCTTGACCTATCTTCGATGCCATATTCAAGGCAAGCAAAAGTTGGGGGAACCGCGTCGTTGCAAAATAATCTTTAAGAAGGGCACGTCCCAATCGATCTTTTCCATTGGCATCATTCCATAGTCGAAGAATATACGATCTGTTGTAGGCAGAGGATTCTTTGATATGCAGTTCGGCGAGGTCAGATTCCTCGAGTGGTCGGCTGGCGCCTAATTTCAGCAATGGCCAAGCCCATCCGAAGAGAAAGCGTTTAGAAAATGTTGCATCATCCAACGGACACGGAGGTCTTGCCAATATTATTGCTGACTCTTCTTCATCTTCCGCTGAAGTGGCTGAAGGACTTGGATTTTCCTCGCCATCCATAATATTGCAATTTCTCCTTTTCTAGGGCCAATTGAATTGTTTGTTGATTTTTGCAAAAAAAAATACCTAATGGTAGATTTTGGCTTTCTCGCCCTCAGATTTTCAGAGCTCACTGTTTCACCCAAAGGCCTTTGTTTTGATAATATTGCAATCAACAGGATCCCTTCCCAGTGGTAAATAGATATAGTATATAGTATGAGTTAATTTTGCAAAATTGCAAAAAATATCTTGTGGTAGATTTTGGCTGTCTCGCTCTTAGACTTTTAGAGCTCACTGTTTCACCCTAATGCCTTTGTTTTGATTATATTGCAATCAACAGGATCCCTTCCCAGCGGTAAAGAGTAGGAGTATGAGTTTGGGTTCTGCTATTCTGCTTCTAAAATAATATCTTGTCTTTGGTGCAATGAAGGCCCACCACTCTGTGCTAAATAATATGAGGGTACAAAGATTTCAGCTCGCCTGTCTGGAGACTGAAGAGGTGGTATTATGAAAACACTATGCTTCATGAAGTGATGTCAGCTGATGTTAGTAACAGCTGTGGCACATTGTGTTTTTATCAAGCCCGCCAACAACTAGGAGGATGGTATGATGTGCCAAATCAGGCGGGAAAGTTCAGAGGAAGCCACTTGCGTGTACGAACAGGTATTGTTTATTGTTCCTCCCGCTTCTTCCCCTTGCTGTTATTGTCCCTCCCCTTGCTGTTATGTATTGGTGTAGGATCGAAATAGAACGGCACGTTGTTGCGCGCCAGCGTATTGGTATTGGTATTGTGTAATGCGGGTAGACATTGACATTCATTGAAGTACGGATGATGGATGGATGGATGGATGATGGTGGGACGTGGATGGTGAATCCACCGGGGAATGTGATATTGATATGAGTATGTAGATGTAGTTGTTTGTGGCGCATTCGGCCAAAAATCGAGAGTGAAGAATTATGATTGTCGGAGGAGGCGAGGATCGTCGTGGCAAGGAGGAACTGCTCTGTCCTCCGGAATTCCGAAACGTAGCGTACCGCGCGCGTAGCAGAGAAGCCTCGACGACGACTACTCTAGTAATTCGTATGGTATCAGATGATCAGATGGCGCCGGAGCGGGATTTATTGGGTGCTGTCGATGGTTTTTTCGCGGCCCCCGCTGATAATAACTCTTAGATTTTTAGCAGGGACGCAATTGAATGGCATGATAATGATTCCCTCCAAAAATCTTGGAGTTAGGAGGTGTTTTCGCGAAGGCGTATGGTTATGCATGGTGACGGCCGGTGACGTTGTTGTTGTTGCAATCATCAATCATTCGTTCGGTTGACGTTTTGGCTGTTGACGGTTGACGTTGAATTCTTCGATCTTGCCCGTACGGGATAGAGATGGGGTAGCGATTTTCTCTATTACTCTCTCATTAAATAATATGCAATATTTGAAAATACTCTAGGTAAATACATCCATAATAAATAACCCTAGACCTAATCCCTATTCCGAATAATGTTTGCATGAAGAATTGAGGCTCGAGGTTTTTTCGATTAGGTTCTCTAGGCTTCCAGATGGAGCTTTGATGCCAGAATTCTCGAGAGCTACGATATCTCTAAGTAGGTAGAAGTACATACATTGGCTAGTAGAGGACAGCTAGAGGAGTACCTCAGAGTACATAGGTCTGTATGTGGGTATGGTAGATATCGACGGATGTACGTACCTACTACCAAAGTTGGGAGTACCTAGCTAGCAAGAGCAAGAGCAAGAGATGAAAATGAAAATAAATTGAAATTGAAATGCCCAACTAACCTTGCTCCCCTTTGATGGCTCCAACCCCAATGATGCAATTGTCATGTTGCATCAGCCATGGTCGTGAATAGTGGTGGTGGCAGTAGTGGGTCTCAATATTGATATCAGGAATGGCGCCAGTATTACTGCTAGCGTATGTATATCAGAATTAGGATTCTTGGTATTGGTATCAGTATTGGCAGCAGTATCAGTATATGAAAATGCATTAGTATCAGTATTGACATTGGTATCAGTGATGGCATTGGTATCAGTATTGGCATTACTACTAGTATTGGTATTAGTTTAAGTATTGTTAAGCATATAAGTATTGTTATTTGTATCAGTATTGGCATTATTATAGGCATTGGCATTTGTATCAGTATCAGTATTAGTATATCCATTAGTATCATTATTGATATTAGTATTAGTATCAGTATTGGCATTACTATCAATATTGACATTATGATCAGTATTGACATTGGTATCAGGGTTCATATTGATATCAGTATTGACATTGTTATCAGTATTGAAATTGGTATCAGTATTGACATTGGTATCAGGGTTGACATTGGTATCAGTATTGAAATTGGTATAAGTATTGAAATTGGTATCAGTATTGGCATCAGTATCAGTATCAGTATCAGTATCAGTATTGACATTGGTATAAGTATTGACATCAGTAACAGTATTGGTATTAGTATAAGTATTGACATTTATCAGTGTTGGTATTGGTATAAGTATCCACATTGGTGTCAGTACTGGTTTTTGTATAAGAATTAATATTAGTATCAGTATTGGTATTAGTTAAGGTATTAGCATTGGAATAAGTATAGGCACAGGTACCAGTATCAGTATTGACATTATTGTTGGCATTAGTATTGGACTTAGTATTGGCATTAGTATTGATAGTAGTATTGATAGTAGTATTGATATTAGTATTGGCATTACTAATGGTATTAATATTGGCATTAATATTAATAATATTCAGTAGTATTGCAAGCATTAGTAATAACATTAGTATTGGCATTAGTATTGGCATTAGTATTGGCATTAGTATTGGC
>JALLOZ010000515.1:446-11740 GCA_036939875.1 Thalassiosira pacifica
TCTATCCTGTGTATTGGGCGTAGCAAGTGCATCTCTCAACACTACCTACTGATAAGAAGTTCCATATATCATCTATGCGCGGTGAAATTGACTATTGTATAAAGATGAAGTTACTTGGAAGACCTTGTTGGACTCACATGTGACTAGTTTTTAGCATGGTGACAAATACAAGTATGTTCTACATCATTCTGTGTTCTATTATGATTCTTCATTGATGCAATAATCATCCATTTCAGTGCCTTTGCAAGCTTTGTTCCTTTGGAAAATAGCCATTTTATTTCATCTTTCAGCCTTTCTCCTCCTTTATTGGCAATATACCCCAATGATGGTCAACTCAATGTGCTCAACTCTTACCTCTGGCAGTACTATATTCCAGAGAAGAGGCATCTATTGGGTTCTCTTCAAGCAATGTGTTTTGCATTGGGTCCCCACCAATCTATAGACTGATCAATGTAAAGATTGAGCTGCTCAGATTAGTTATGTGCAGATCAACATACAGGTCAATAATAATCTATAAGATAATGTGCAATCGTATATATCAATATAATCTGTCCAGATTGATTCAAATAGTTCAGATTGAGATTGCACAACCAATTGACGATTTGTTGCAAAATTCTAGTTCAAAGCCTGCCTTTCTAATAAAAATTGCAACGAGATTGATTGCAATGGGATTTCACTCCTTAACCAACTCCTACAGTTCTTGACCAGAACATCTAACTCCCTGAGCAGCAAAATTCGTTACGTTCAGGGTTTGGTGTTTGATGCCAAGATTCCAATATCATTTGTCAATTGTTGTGTACTGAGTTGAGCATTGAAATTATTCTGAAGAGGATTCTCCACGCATTGTTTGATGTGTGACGCATTCAAATCTGATGGAACATAATGTTTGCAAACATGGGTTTACACAACCAGGATGCAGATGGAGGCCCCATGCTAAGTTTAAGACATGCATTGATGGCAGAGGTGAACAACAAATGCAAAAAACAAACATCTATCATGCAGATAAAAATCAAAGAGGAGCCCAGAAGAGAGACGAATCTTCGTGTCCTAGACGTACTTACTTACTTGCGTTCATAAGTACAATAAATATATCAAAATATTGTACCTGCGCCGACCGGGAATCGAGTCCAGGGCAAATGCTTGGAAGGCATTTATGTTACCACTACACCATCGGCGCTTGCTCCATCCGTCGAAATATTCTATATACTCTAAACCTAACTAAAATGAAAAAGCAAGTTAAAGTTGAGCCTCATAACATGGGCCGCCGGGCCTGGGTGCTCTAGATATGTACCACTTTGAATAACAACAGTGAGCTACGGACAAGGCGCAACGAGAACGTGAATATCAATGGCACGAATACAACGGGCAAAGAACAAAGAAAAGATCACAGTGGCACAACATTGTTGCACATGAAAGTTATATTGAACTTCTCACCAGATGATATGATAGTATCCATTCCTGCAATTGTCCACAGTCATAACAGTTCCGTGTCCACTGACAAGTTGCAGATTTTCATCCATATAACGCACATAATCACTCAGCTACATGTCATGTGGCCTCAATCAAGAGTGTGTTTGCCTTTCAAAATAATGCTCTTGCTGATTATTGACACTGCTGATACTACCGAGATTGTCAATTGAGATACTGATAACCATGTACATCTCCTGCCACTTTTGGGATTTGATGTCGTATGCTGCGTAAGAAGTGTGCATGTGTTGCTGTTGGGATTGTTGATGTCGATTTTCGATGTTGTATTCTCTGTAAGAGTGTTGTGCATCATGGGATGTTCAGCGAGGGATGCGTGTAGCCATTATGACATCTACCTGGTTCATCATAGGACAATTGAAGTATGTTCGGAGTGCTCCTCCTGAATCTGAATGTGCTGGCCCATCTCTTGTTCTTGTGGCGAAGGATGAATCGCCAGACAGCGGCCTTGAGCTCCTTAGACATGATTGCTTTGTGTGATATGGATCAGAAAACGGACAATAAACACAGCTATTGGTACGAAAGCGGATGAAAGTAGCGGGCCATATCAATTCGTTTTCATAAAGGAGGATCCCACTGTTGCTGACGAGGATGAAGGATGCCCCATCGATTGAATTCATTCATTCGAACTAATGGGCTCGCAGCTCGCAGCGCAGTGAGTTCGGAGTGGCGGGCCCGTGCTCTGCGAAATGTGGCGTTGACGTGCACGCACTCGCTGTGCGTGGTCTTGCTTGGCGTGGTGTACAAAACGAGGAGATTCTAGATAACGGTGGGCGGGCGGCGAGTTTGTGCGGGATGAAAATGAAAGAGAGTGAGTCAGTCGTGACTCATCCTCAATTCCTACCCTAGGTAAATGGTAATGGATCTTCTGACTCGTGACTGAGATCTTGCAACACGTCAAACGAGGAACCACAACCACAACAACCGCACACATCGGTAACTCATTGCCCAGTTGCAATTGTTCTTCTTCAGGACTCACAATCTCAACTCTCAGCACACTCCGACACCTACCACTATATCGAACATCTTATTCAACATGATGAAGCTTGTTATCGCCTCCGTCCTTGCCGGCTCTGCCGCCGCCTTCGCACCCGCCTCCGTGGCCAAGAGCTCCTCTGCCATGAACGCCTTCACCGCCGCTGATCTTCCCGGAGCTCTCGCCCCCATGGGATTCTTCGATCCTCTCGGATTTGCCGAGAAGGCCGACGAGAAGACGCTCAAGCGCTACCGCGAGGCCGAGGTGACCCACGGCCGCGTTGCCATGCTTGCCACCCTCGGTTTCTTGGTCGGAGAGGCCGTTGAAGGAAGCTCCTTCCTCTTCGATGCTCAGATCTCTGGCCCTGCCATCACACACTTCACTCAGGTGCCTGATGGATGGGATGCCTTGATCATCACCTTCATTGGAGCTGCGGAAGCCCAGCGTGCCCAGATTGGATGGGTTGACCCTGCGAATGCTTCTTACGATCAGCCAGGACTTTTGCGTGATGATTACTACCCGGGTGATATTGGATTTGATCCTCTTGGCTTGAGGCCTGAGGATCCTGAGGAGCTCAACTTGATGATCACAAAGGAGCTTCAGAATGGACGTCTTGCCATGCTTGCTGCTGCTGGCTTTTTGGCACAAGAGGCTGTGGATGGAAAGGGAATCATTGAGCACTTCTCATCATAATCTGTGGTATGTCAGCACTTGACACACGACAATATAGATCACTACTTGTACATAAATGAAGAATAACGGAAACGACAACATCGAACACACATTATCTTTATCAACCCCAATTCCTCCGTTCTGTAGTTTCTTCTGCTTGTACTTCATTTCCCAAAGGTACACTGCTGCTCATTCGATGTGCATGACATCATGTGCTCCAATGTTGTTCTTTTCTCCAATGGAAATATTTGTCCTGCTTTCTATTAATACCATAAATATCTGAGGCTTTCCCGTTACTGAAAGACTGACAATCTCAATTGATTGATTATGTACCTATCATTCTTGGAGCATTCGAGTCAAGATAGGGCCTTGACCACCCATGTGATCTTGATACTCCAAAACTTTACCGCGAGCAAGAATGAGAGAGATCACAATGGCACAGAGATATTCATTTGTCTGCTGCCGTTCTTCATTCATTCATAGGAATAGTGCACTCCTAAATCCTTCTGCTCTTCCTCCGTTCTAATGCCAATAGAAAGTATGACTGATAGCTTTACTGCTGCCGATATGATTGGAAATAGATTAATTTCGTGGCCTAACTTTACATCACTACATCTAATTTGCTCTAAGGAATTTGGATTCCATTATGTCTGCAGATTATCAAGTGATGAATGATGGTGCTGTAGCTCATATTTCTCGTAACAGACTTGCTGGATGGGGGGGTAGCTGTTACTGCTACTAATGTGCATACGGTGCTAATGTATGGACGATACTGAGATACAGTACTCCCACTTTAGAGGTATGGTGTAAAATCAACATTTTTCAAGACGAGGAAGTTTTGAAATACGGTGGATTTCCAATAAAAAAAACATGTTTTGGATTGAGACACGTATCTTTGTGTCCGTTCCAGTCCTTGCAAGCTCTAAAATAAGATAAGATATCAAATTCTGCTTGAGGATCGATCTGCAAACTGCGACTCAATTGGCGGCGGGCGGTGTGCTGTTCCCGCGGTTCGTCGTCATCACCGCTCTCATCGTACCCTCCGCCTTAACTCAAGCTTTGAAACCACGGGCAAAGAAATTATTCATTTTGGTGGTTGATGAAGTCATTGTTGGTTACGGTGATGATGAAGGTGATCAATCGCAATTGCAATTGCAATTTTGATAGCAGTGGCCGTGGTTGTAATTTGAAATGATGAAGGTCGGTGGAGTTGGGGCAGGTGTGCAGTATACGGTATGGGAGATGCAAAAAATCTGCTGGTTGGAACTGGCACGGTCGAGCGGTGGGTGGAGATGAGGTTGTGATCGATGAAGAGACTTCACACTCAATAATGGCGAGAAATTGGTAAACGCTGTGACCGGTGCTCACGGAGACCAATTTTTCGAATCAGAAATCAGAAACGATCTCGACCTGTCTCAGAATACAGCAAAAATGGCCAATATTGAGCCTATCTTGTTAGTGCCCTACCTTCATCAATATTCATTTCTTTTCATGAAAATTGTGTCAAACTCCATTTCTCACCCAATACTAACAAGTTACTATGATAAACATAAAATATTTTAGATTTATTAGGGGGGGATTGGTCAGCTGATGTCAAACGTACAGTACGCTGAAAGCTTTGTTTGAATTTCCATTTTTGTTTAAGAATTGTACATATTCTGAGCCTATGTCTTTAAACAATAAAAGACATATTCAGCCAGGTCCGTTGGTACTCAATTGTTTAAAATATAGTATGTAATCTTTTCCCATGAGGGTTTTTCCAGACTTCTGCACCAGACATGTATCTACATATTACAATGGCATTGCTCTCTGTGGCCCTCTCCTGACACTGAAAGACTGGCATTCACAGTTTAGTTGGCAGGTACTTGCCATACTCAAATCATGCTTGTATCAGGTGATCTTTGAAGTTGAAGATCACAAGGATAAATGAAGATGATTTGAATAACCTTTGAGAAAATGATACTTGTCGATTCAAAATGAAAATTGTATTTTATGTCGTACCTATGAAAATCATTGAAGCTGTGTGTAAAGAGGTGATTTGAAGCACAGCTGGCTTGTGAATGTCTCTGGTTGGTTCCTTTCCATTGTGAACATTCTATCAGATCGGGTGGTATAAAAGTATATGGCATCAAATAGCATTGGTATACAAGGCACAAAACGATTCAGCATGATTAGCAAACTATTGGTAAATACTAACTCGGATCCCACATCTCATTTGCTAATCTTGCTTTTGACAGAAGGAGACGGCCATGTTGGCAGGCTCTGGTTGGTTCCTTTTGTTTATGAACAACTCAGGAGAGCGAGTGGCATAGCATTATATGGTATCAAATGTCATTGATATGCAAGGCATGAAACGATTCAGTGTGTGATTAGCAATCTATTGGCACTACATCCGATCCAACATCCCATTTACCAATCTTGTTTTTGGCAGAAGGAGATGGTTGTGTTGGTAGCCTGCTCTGCTGTGTCCTTGCTGCTATGATTTTGTTAGTTACACATGCTTGCCTTTACTACTGCACAAGCATCAGGACTGAGATGAGGTGTGAGGCTCAAGAACCAAGATGCCTTGCATCCTCTTGTAAACCAGATAAAGGTGTTGACGGGATCGTGGTGGGATTGTTGATGGGATAGCCATGTAGAATAGAGCCGGGCTGGATATCAGGGGTTACGATACTGCATAGAAAAGGCATGTGCCTCTCAAGCCATTCAATGCTGTTTTGTTAATAACATGCGCTGCCAGCCAGTACCTTGACTCTGATCTTGACCATTTAATCTTGATACTACGATGTATCAAAACGATGCCTCGAGCAAGAGTGAGATAGATGGCGATAGCAAATAGATATTAATTTGTTTGTTCTCTTTCTTCATTCATTTGTATGAACAGAGCCCTCATGGATCCTGCTACTAATCCTTTGTCCAAATGCAACTACAAAGTATGATTGGTAGCTGTACGGCTGCCAATATCATTGGAAAGAGATTAATTTCAGGGCCTAACTTTACATCCTTACATTTATATTGTTCTAAGGAATTTGGATTCCATAACATGTCTGCAGATTACCAAGTGATGAATGATGGTGCCATAGGATGGTGCCATGGGGTGGTGCCATAGCTCATATTTCTCATAACAGGCTTGTTCTGTCAGTTGTAATTGCTTCAAGTCATTTACAAATTAGTCCAGCAAGTCAGTTCAAGGAAATTAACCACATCCAAAGTCATGTAGAAGAGGGAGGGTGACTGGTCCTATCCAAGACCATAGATGGGTCAAAGAACAAGACAACTATAAGAGAATATTTTAATCCCTTTGATGAATATTCAGAGGAGGATTAAACATAGGTGGTTCTGCCTGAGCAAGCTTGGCAGTTCCTTCATTCTTAGGGATATCCCAGAAGGTTTAGCTTGCATTGGTATGCTTGCCTTTGATCATATCCCACCACAATCCGCTCTTGTCTTTCTCTAGAAAGCGATGTCCAGCAATCTTGACAGACTGGACCACTGGCTTTGCAATCCCTTCCTTTTTCTCCTTAGATGAGTATTTGAACCATGGCAAACATCCAAGTGCCGTATTGCAGAATTTGATGTTGCTGGGATGTTTGTTGATACCACCACCTCACCCGAAGAGGACATCATTGTCAGTCAGCACTGCCACTCTATCTTTGTCAAGTATGTGCTGCTTCCTCTTCTTTTTCTTCTTGCTTGTGGTAGAGGATGCTGGTGATGTGACAGTTTTCTCATCATGAGTGGGCGGAGAAGCGTTAGGCAGGTCACTCACAATCATTGGTATAGACAAAGGTGGTACTGGCAATGGTTGATGATCTGAGAGTATGCAAAATTGCTGGTATGCTTTGTTACTATGCATACCTAGGACAAGTAGAATATCTTTGCCAGCATTCAAAACATCTAGCTGAATCATTGTATCCTCATAGCTTGACATACCTAGAGAGCTTTCCCACTCATTGATTCCAGGCTGAGATGAACCCTTCATTGTGATTGGCCCATTGATGCCAAGACAATGCTCCATCTTGTTCAGACTGGCAACATCAATGATCTCCAGAGGCAACTGTGGTGCTAGGATCATGTTGTTTTGCATGGATTTCATGGGGTTGGCTGGATTGGCAGACGGTATGGTGTTGGTTGTAGTTATGGAAGGACTATTACTAATGTTCTGCTTCTTGGAGCAGCCACCTGAATGTTTTGATATAGTATTAGACGGAGTTGGGGGTAATAATGCCATTGAGCGATAGCAATGAGGCAATCAATCAATGATAATCCCAAGTTCCGCGCATACCCCATCAGGGGCTACGATCGATCCTGGATCACTACACAATACTGAATTCTATCGTGTGCATCTATAGTTTATTGACCAGTAAGGATCCATGACTCAATTCAAAGATTCAAAGACCTCAATCCACTTCTGCACACACATTTTTGTGAAAGTATGCCTGACACGGGACTTTTCAGCTGTACAATACCAATGCCACTTTTTTGTGAGCAAGATTCAGATGGCCAATTGTGGTCAATCTAGATAGTGTGGTAAGAATGGATGAATAAGGTAACGCCTATCCAAATATATTATTAGGAAAATATTATGTTCCTTGCTCCTATCCATATCTTAAATCTAAGCACACCAATCGCCGATAAAGACAATTACTTCCATTGCTTTCTCCAGACAACCAAACCGATACAGCGCTTGTCATGGTCTATCCCAAGCATGGAATATTAAGGGTAGTTGAGGTAGAATTGGGTCTTTATTGGTAGTAATGATATTGACTAGATGTCTTATTGATTATCGGATTGGAAACAGATTATGGTTGCTGGAACGGCCATGGTTGATCCTCGGAGACAATTTTTCCATGCTGTAGCCTTAGCCATTTTGACAACAAAAAAGAAGAAAAAGGGGAAGAAAAAGAGGAAGAAAAGAGTAAAGTTGACAAAAATACTCAATTCTGTCAGGTTCTGCTTGATTCTGTTCAGTTTTTACCAAAAATGTTCATTTTGGGGAAGTGTACACACACAAAGTACGCACATGTATACATGCATATGTAGTACCTACATAGGTAACCGAACATCATAGCAACAGAAACACTAATCAAGTGCATTATCATCTCTTCTCATAGCTCTTGGCATGTATCTTGGCATGGCTCTTTGTATGTCTCTTGATATGGCTCTTGGTATTGGCATGGCTAGTGGTGTGGCTATTGACATGATTCTTGACATGACTATTGTTGTTGTCATGGATCATCACATGAGTTTATATAGCATACTGGATATGGATCATCAGTTTGTGTATGTTCAGGTGTAGACACTAATGTCGTATGGTCTTGCCAGATGGCAACAGCTCTTTCCTTGACTGGATTGCAAAGTTGAAATCAGGGGATGGGTGATAGATGAATATCAAGATTGCTAATTTAAAAGATCTAAATATTACCACATTGACAAACAATCTGTCTCGGGCATAGATATAGATGAACCTTACTAGTAGCTCCAGCTTTTGAGATTTGATACTCTCTGATATGTATCAAAGTATAGATACACACCCTCATTCATTAGATCTACCACACACTCTATAGTATGATAATGCAACCTAAAGATTACAGTCTCTGCTCTCTTGAACCAATCACATCGTGGGCTTGTTAGTTAAACTCAAAATTTTAATCTGTTGCATTGCTTTCAGTCAGATGATCAGAGATGATTCATGTGTTTGATCAAGTGACATGGACATGATTCGATTGATTGAGTGAATACTTGTTTTATTGTGTTTCAAGAAATCAAAAACTAAACTTCAAATGTTTATGTAATATTCGGATATCAGAACACAATATCTACGTATGTACCTAGATAAACTCCCAACAAAAATATCAAGCAAAAACAACAGACATTTCTTATTTAATTCATATTTTGCATAGATGTGTAGGTCTACGTAGGAATAGAAGTCCTGTCGCTTGACGCTCAGATCTCAAAAAGCGTACCTACGAGCTTACACGATCATGGTACGATATTGTTTTTGAAGTTTGTGTCCGGTGTCCTGAGGGGCAGAATCCTTCAACAATGGCTGTCCATTGAACGGTCCTTTCAGAATTCCTTTCATGGGGGATAATACGTGTAAAGCCATTAGAGAGCATGTGCAAAGACATCAAACGCCTTTGCAAGGACATAAACATAGGGCCTCAGTACAAAGACGTTGCCTCCTTTGAGTTGAAAAGAGGTCAAAGCATTGGATTCACGCATTGTACATTAGATCGTATCCAGATCGGATAGAGTAGATATGGAATCATTTAGATACCAGAATATATTCATACCGGATATAATATTATATTCTCACACTCCTTCTTGATGAAGTATTGGATCTACTTTGATAAGGACCTTGACCAGTCAAAAACGGCTGGGAAAATATACCAATGTTCGCTGTCTTTGCATCTTGATTAACAAAGACCAGTTTGTGTTTTATTGTTGCTGAAAAAATAACCAACAATGATGTATTGACGTGCAGTATTGACCATTTGCATGTTTGAGAACATGCTGAAAACCCTAAGAACCATGAACTTGCTCACTGAAATATTTGACATCAGTGACAAGGGAAATATCATGCTTAGCCTTTGTTTGTTGTAGTTTTGGACAAGAATCCATGATGTTGCATTTGGACAGATTGCATTGTTTGTCAATCATTGAAGCATACATCACAAGGAGAGTAGAATTAGTATCTCCATCTGAAACTAGCATCACATGGCTTGAAATTTGATCTTTGCAGAAATTGAATAGAGAGAAACGAAAAAGTTCATTTTTGATTCTCAGATTTGATTAATCATCTCCCTTGTAAACTTGTTGTTTGATGCTCAACAAATTGCAGTGTTTTATGGTGAAGTAACTAACTCCCTCTGAAAGTGTCAAGGGAGTGATTGCGTGGTAGTATCCTGAACAAAGGTGATTTATTTGTTTGTCTGTGCATGGTCTTGCTTAGATACCAGTTAATGCCCATTGTATATTTATAATGGGAGCTTGTGTAGAACTTTTATTAAGTTTCAGGATGTAATGTCTGTCTGAATCATCTTCAGTTTGACCATCCACTTGGAAACCAATTGGAAGGTATATCCAAATATCCACATCTAAATAAACTTGTGGAAAGGTGAGAACAACATCAATGGCTTTTGAGTCCAGGTTATAGATTTTGGAGATTGACTAGAGCAATAGAACACTCAGCATGTTCACAATGGGAGAATATGTTTCCAAGTAATTGTTGCCCCATTGCTGTATTCCTCCATGTGTACACAAACAAGCTTTGTGCTTGAGCTTGAGAGAAGCGTTCCATCAGGTCTTCTTTTGCATTTGAAAGACCAAATTGCCTTGATTGGTTTAACATTACTTGGTGGAGATGATCACTCTATTATTGACTAATGACCATGATATTCATGGTCCTGCATTTCCTTTTCCATAGCTTCAAAGAAATCCATTTTGTCATTTTGTTTCATGGCTTGATGGAATGTAAATATTTCATTTGTGTTAATATCAGAAAGGAATAAGACCAGGTGCATTTGATTGACGGTGTTGTCATAATGCTCATTGACTTCTTGGAAATGTTGAATAAGACCATCTGTGTATGATTCATTTGGTTGCACTTGGTGTTGTGGCAGTGTTACATGATTTGTTAAAGAAATAAGCATAATGAGTCCAAGTATTGCCTTTGTGGCTTTGGTGCTATATGGTACATGAGATTTTGCTTTAGCTTTGGATGAAGCTTCAGCTTCTTGCTTCTCACATAATCAGGCCCAACGGTGTAGTCCAGACTCATGCAGATTCACTCTAGTTGGGATTCTAAATTCATCAGTAGACTGAGTACTGGTCACTGAACAGTTAAAGTCATTGACCACTTCCACTCTACTTTCGTCCAGACAAGCATTGGCAGAAGGAGCAATGACCATAACTGTCAGTGTGGTTCGGAGACCATAGTCTAATTTAGACAGTTGGGTCGTTCTAGAGAGTCTAGTAGGACTTCTAGGCCGACAAAGTTGTGAGACGATCGGTTCTTCGAACCGATGTCTATCTTGGCAGGGCTTTAAGTCTTGTCCGTTTACGTACCTTGGATCTGTCGTGTCAAATCTTATTGACACCAAAGATCTCATCTGTTGGTACAAGGGTACATACGGTATCCCAATGTTAGGTTTTTACT
>JALLOZ010000516.1:0-13993 GCA_036939875.1 Thalassiosira pacifica
TATGGCTATTTGGGGGTTCATATCATATGAGTATCTAGTTCATGCAGATGGGGACCTGGCCTAAATCAGGTGAGGTGTTCTTAGTAAGTAAGAAACAAGAAAGCTTGGCTTGCTTGCAACAAGCAATGCCAGCATGTGAGGCGTTCCTGGCTAATATCTGATATGGTATAACCCTATTATATATGATTAGTCTGGGCAATGCACTCTTTTCCCTATTACTATTACCATTAAGAATTGCTTTGCAGAATCTTAGCATTACTGTGATGAGATTGAAGGAAGAGGTAGTTAAAGCATGTAACATCCATCTTCTTGTATGCTGTGTGATGTGTAGATTGTCATAGAGCACATGAACATCCTTGAAGGTTGGATATTCATCAAGTTTCAGTGAACAAACTGCATATTTTACAAAGTAAACAAAGATGGTGGTGCATCTACTGGGTCTCAGACAGCCTTGGATATAAATATATGATCCCACTTAAGCCTCAACAGGGCATTTGGGGTGGAACAGGGGGCTCTCTGTCTCAGCTCTGACTTGGCCTCAAAATCTGGCCAACAACTACACAATCACCTGGTATCATTTTAGCTTTGAAGGCCCAACCATGCTATGGGAAGATTACAAATCCATGATTATACCTCTGAGAGGTCTCTGACAGCATTAATTAGGAGTGGATAACCCTGTTTCAGCCTCAGCAGGGTATTTTTACAAAGTGGAGGTCCTCAAATGTAACTGACAGTGGCAGTCCTCAAACTCTTGCCAATAATGACACAGGCATCAAACCTCTGTGAAGTTTTTGAGGATCTGATAATGCTTTGGGTAGGGTCTGAACTGATACTATCTAATACTAGGTATTTTAGTTTTATTTCTTGATTGGTATTTCTTGTGTGTCATTTTTATGGTAGCGAACAGTATGTGTGTTGGTTGTCTGCAGCCAGGGCATAAATTGTATCAGTCTGATGCTATCATCATCATCCTTTTGAACAACAACGCTGTGCTCAGAGGGTATCTCCATCCGCCAACCTCACCAGTAATCCACATCATCATCAAACACCCACTTTTTCTCCATGTCCATTTCTTACAGGGGTTTGGTCCATTCCCATGTTGACTTTGGATTTGGGGCGGCATGGGGGCAGCACTTAGCAATGCTGCCCCAAAGTCCAAATTTGAAATAGGGGGGAAGCAATCAAATGATAACATTCTCAGTGTCACCGCATCCACCAGCAACATCAATTCATTTGAGGAAGGTCAAGCCAAGGGCAATATGATCTTGATGGCAGCAGCCTCTGACAGTTTTACCCACCAGCAAGGCTTCAACAACACCCTGGTTATCTTGTCTGCATCTTGGGGGGATGGGATTTGCAGCTACAGGGTACAACAAGGCCAATTGCCCTTGACAACTTCAACGTCAAATAATTGAAACATCTGCCACAATAGTAACAGTGCAAGAGAACCAACAACAGTTGATTGCTCACTACACTCCTCAGGACACTAAGTCATCAGCACCACAACAACAGCAATGCCGCATCCTCCGTTTACACTAGCATCCGCATCACAAACCAATATGCCATGTAATGTGCATGCTCCTTGTTGCATTGTACGTCTTGCCCTCAAGGCAACTAGCAAACAACAAACAACAAAAGATATAGCATCACCTTTCTTCACTCAGCAAATGCAGGTGATAGCAAGGCTTGATGCTTCTCTCCCCCTTAGCTTCTTATTGAAGAACCAAAGTAGATTGTTAGAGGAGGGGATTGAAAGCATGGAAGATTATTCTGATGATAATGATGAATTGGACAATTATCATCAGGGGGTGGTGGTGAGGTTGGTTGCATCGTTGATTCAGGATATGACAGGAACAGAACATGGCTAGGATCTCTTCCACCTTGGTCCCTGATGATGCCGCCTTGGTTTACGATGGTAACTTGATAGATGCAAAAAGTCTGTATCATCATTTACAAACCAAACAAGTTGAAGAGGAAGAGGATCCATTATTGGATGGAGCAAGAATCAAGAAAGCTGTCGCTGTGGGTGGTGAATGTGAAAAACGAAGTGATGAAGCAAAAGAAAGTGGCTAACTTCTTGGTGCTCCCTAAACTCTGTAGACCATAGCCCTCCCCATGACCGGAAATTCTGTCATGGACAAGATCTACCACAATCACAAGGATGGCTAGTTCCATGTTGACCTCAGTAGGGTATTTTGATTTTGAGCAGGAGACATGGTTCTCAGATCTAGCTTGACCTCAACATCTGGTGCTTTTGTATTCAGTTGTGTAGCATCAATGGAGATCATGAGGGTTTAGTCTTGTTATGGGAACAGCCTGGGAAGGCTATCATTCCATTTCTATACCTCTGATAGGTGTCTGGCAGTCGTGGGTAGAATTGGATATCCACCCTTCAGCCCCAAAAACAAAAGGGCATTTTAGATGGGAGAGAGGGTGCACAGGTCAAGTGGGTCCTCATATGAACAATAGTAGACATGATTGAGATGTTTTCAATGTATTGCTATATTCACAATCCTTCTATTTGTGCCTTGGTTGCTGTTTTATTCCCAACCATTAATGGTCTGATTATACATTATCTGTTGCTGCTACCACTGAATTACCATTACTGTTGTTGGTATCCTCCTCTGTTTCCACTGTCATCAAAGCCACAGCCAGATTGTTTGCAGTGACTCTTCTTTTTTCATTTTTGGCCATTTGAAAAATCATTATTCAAACATTGCTGCTACTACTATTATGTCTGCCAAGGTTGTTGTTGTTGCTACTCAATAGGCTGGTCCCACTATACGAAAGTACCCTATTGAGAGGCAGTTATAGAGCAATACTAGATGCCAGTGCATGACTAACTGGAGGTTGAGGTACACAGTATGAGGCTTGAACAGACATGGTCAGTACCAAGGACTGTTGATATTTTGTGCTGACATGTACATTGTCATATTCAAGTTCAAGGGTATGTATTAGTCCACCCCAATTTACAGTATGGCTAGCCTGCTCTCTGACTCTATGGCTTGTCAACTTCAATGTCTACAGTGTTTGTCTGCTCAACACATTGCACCCTGTATTGGACCAAATCTGCTATTGTGCTGCCATCGATACCTGTCATTTTGGCTGACCTGTAGACATCTTGGTTAATATTCACTCCAGATCTCTTGGTAAGCATATTTTTATATTTGCCAATAAAAATGCACAAACATTGGTCCACATATTCCAGTACTTGATCTGCTTTCCATTCCATTCATTGAGGGTCTTGACATACAATCTACTGGTCTCAAAGAGCTTGACGAGGGTGTGACCAATGGGCTGCATCTTGGAAAGATGTTGGCCTTCATGGGAGTTGGTCAGGAGAAACATCTGAATCTACTTCATGTCATTGAGCACCATGACCTTGATGGGCTCCATCCTATCCATCAGCAGCTGATCACCATACCACCATGATGGCAGGCATGGTATATGGCATAATTAGAAATGGCTACAGGGATAGTTGCAATGTTGATAAAGGTCTCACATTTCTCATGCTTCGCCTCATTTTGGAGAGCTCTCTATTCCTTTGTTCTGGTGTACTTACTGTGGAAATATCAGGAATTATTCAGGCCTTGCTGATATCTTCTGACCCTTGATAGGCCTCACCCAAGATGAGGGTGAGGGTATATTCATCAGATGTCATTAAGTAGCCCTTGTGATCATTGTTGGGAAAGTCTACATTCTCAAGCTATTTTAACCCATCTAGGATACTGCTCCAATTGCCACAGCTTGGCAAAATTCATGAAGTCTGGGTGGCCTGTGATCTTGGGGACATATCCAACAATATTGAGGATTTCATTGGTGACATACTGACCATTTTAGCCATGAAATTGTCATGTCTCAGCATGCGTAGATGGCTAACAACACAGAAAACTTACAGGAGTGATTAGGATGAGCTCAACATGGTTCATGCAAGCTTAATGAAATGCACCTGATGACACAGAGATAAATGCATCAGAGGTCACAACTGTTGAATTGCCATGAATCTTGTGACTATATTCTGAGCCATGGTCAACTATGCTACTCACAAATTGACCACTGGACTCTGCTAGACTGGTATGAGCTTCAAGATTGAAGGCAGATGGTCAATATCTTGCCACATTGCTACTGCTCATGCTATATATTGAGCTCAAGCTACACATGGATGTGGTGGACCAGGACTCTGTCACCTGGAGCTATGGACAAGGACCAGCTATGTATATAGCTCCATCTCCTAGCACATATTCAATACCTGGATTGTTCTGAACCCAACATTCTTCAATCAGAACTTCAGATGAAGTCTATTCCTTATCATTCTCACATATTTATGGGAATATTATAATTACAATTACAGCTGGGCAGCTGGGATGGGATTACTATTGGGCATGACTTCAGTAATAATCAACCATGGTCTCATTACATATTGACATAATATAAAGACCAGCATTGATCCTTCACATAGATTACCCATGTCATGTACCAAATCCAAATGTGCTGAGACATCAGATACGACAACACACTTTTGATCAGGTACCTCTCTATATACACCAATACCATGACACTGCCCAATGCATCATGGATGCACAAAACTGGAGAATGTTTTTCATTTATAATGGTGACCAATAATCATACAAGTGTCAGTGTGACAACAATGTACCTCATCACTAGATATATCTCTAGAGGGAATGTGGCAATTTATCACAAAAAAACATCATCTGTAAGTATGTATATTTAGGTATGTATAGAAGTAAATAAAGTTGTGTCTTCTTACTGCTCAAGTACTTCTATCTAGCTGTACTTCACGCTGTACAAATGTTTCTTTTTCTTTTTTCTTCAAAATGGTTGAGATTGAGACTCCAGCCCAATGAAGTACTGACTATGACTAGTTGTTCAACTTTTCTTTCCTGGTGATACTCGGTCCCCTAAAAATGAGTAAAAGTGCATACACCTTTGACGATCAGGCCATTTGCCTTGTTTCAAGGTTTGTAAACCACAGGAATACCCTCATCTGATACATTCTATAACCTCACTTTGGGCCCACAGGTGAGATAAAACCCCTGCAACAGGACACTAATAACATGTCTATTTGTACAAGGAGACTTTCCTGAATTCAAAGCACTCATAAGTTATCCCTACATATGAATTAGTATTCTCTACACAAGATACCAGTTTCTTTTACTTATGAGTAGAAGACTTTAATTCCTACAGTGAAAATATCCAAGTTTTCTACACAAAGAGGATAGAGGGGACAGAAAGATTCCTCTCTTGTATGATGGGATTAAATCTATCTTTGATTTCTGAACAATGATCAAGTTTACCCTGAACAAGAGTGAGAAGCCAGCGGGGACTGGTCTTTCACTGCAACCACATTGAAACCTTACATGGTTGTTTCAAGAATGATTGTGATGATAGATATGTTGAGTATCATAATGATGAGCTGCTGGCATGGAATGAGCTTGCTTCACAAAATACAAATAAGAAGTAGGTAGATTTCCAGATGTATTCCTCATTGAAATATAGTTACTGATTGAAGTAGCCCATTAAGCTCAATATGTCTGGCACTTAACATGTTGCATACCTCATGAGCAAGTTGTCTACACTGGGTAAATAATGGTGCTGGTAGATGCTATGTTCATGTGTGAAGCCAGCAACAGACAACAATTTCAATTGTAAAGGTGATCCTGTTGCTTATCTTAACATCATTCATAGCTCAAAAATAACCAGCACTATTATATGCTTCAACCATCTCCAATGAAAAGATAAAATGTAGCTCATAAATGGCATTGGACTGCATTTGGCAGCAATCTCACAACACCCCAACCATGATACAAGGTAGTGTACTAGGGACCCTATCCATTAGCCTACAAATACAAATGCACATATCTCTCATGAGAGATGTCATCTATCATGGGATACATATCATACGAGATCTCATATCTCAATAGATCTCATGCAAGATTCATATCTCTAGTGGGATATTATCTCTAGTTAGACCTCTCCTCTCTTGAGATCTCTCAAGAGAGTTCAGATCTTTCACAGGGTTTGTCTCTTGTGAGATCTATCTAATGAGATCCCATCATTTTGTGAGATGGATCTCATCTTTCATGAGATTTATCTTATCGCTCATGAGATATATCTAATGAGATCTCTTATCTCTCATGAGATCTTATCTCTCATGGGACAATGCCTGGTGTGATATTTTTTGGATGCCTGCAGCAGAATTGTCAGCTTCATTTGACATTGCACACGGAAGCCTTCATTGATGTGCCAATGGATAGACCCAAGTGGATTTTTGAGCCTCAGGGCTTGTCAATGATGGTTGATTGGATTGCATGATCTAAAATCTTGCAGCTCAAAAGCAAGTGTGTACCGGAAATAAATACAGTGCAGCAGAGAGGTCCAGTGACCTAAATCCTGCCAGGAGTGCTCTGTGAGTGGGTTTGCTATTATGGATGGACATTGGATGGTCGTCACGGAAGGAGGAATATGTGTAGTTGTAGGCTAATGTATGGGGTCCCTAGTACATTAACTTGTAGCATGGTCGGGGAATTGTGGGATCACTGCCGAAGGCTGTCCAAGACCGTTTGCGAGCTACATTCCATCTTGCAAGTACAATTAGTAAAAAGCTACTAAATTATGAACTACAAATAGTAATAAGATGAGGTTTTTTGTACATGTCATGTCGGTGGTCTTATATATATTATGGAGGGGACACTGAGGAGTATTCATCATGGGGAAGAGAGGCTCTGAGAAAAGTAAGTATTGGATATGAGAACTTATCAAAGCATTTCTCAGGTGACATTCTGGGAGATGACCAACTGTTTTATGATGATATCGAATCTGTATTTGATTTCTGTACAATGAGCAAGTTTACCGAGCATGAAGAATTAAATGTCAATTCAGATTTTGATGTGATGATGTTGAAACCATACAAGGTAGTTGTTTTGAGAATGAGCAGCTGTGTCGGGGTGGAATCTTGGAGCGATGAGCTGCTTGCATGGAATGAGCTTGCTTCAAAAAATTGGAAGGAAGCAGGCCATACAGCAAACCTCTTCCTCAGTTGCTCTCAATGAACTATAACAGTGACGGTAGAGAATGAAGTGAAGCATTAAGATACATGTTCATTTTAGGAGATAATCAACTACTACAATAAGCAAGTTTTCCTGGCATAGAGAAGCAAGAGTGGATTCAACTTTTGATGCAAATATTTTGACATCCTACATGGTGATCGTGTCAATAGTGATCAGTAATGTCAACACAACACGTGAATGGATTGTCTGCTCTCATGATATGGACACAGGCAGGTATAAGCTTACTTAAAGAAAAGGCACAGAGACTGACCACACGGCAAACACATTTCTAGGCTCCTTTGAAATATTTCGTCACAAACATGATATTCCTCGCATGAAATATTTGGGCATCAAACTAGGTGATACATGTTAGAAAAGGGTTAATCTGCGCATGAAGGAAGTATTCGATTGTGTGAAGAATTCAATCAATGCATGACCATAAGGAAATGGAGTTGAGGTTGAGCTTCAATCAACAAAATCAATCTTTGACAACATTTCCATTGTTAAATTGACATTCATAGCTAATATTTACATCAGTACCTGTAGGTACTACATATTTAGAATCCAAGGTTGGCAAGGATACCCTCTCCATTCACTTGTTCTTGTGCGCACATGCCTGCTGCTGCCAACATGGCTAATCTTCCATTGCTCAATTCCTTTNGTCCCCATCTGCATGAACTAGATACTCATATGATATGAACCCCCAAATAGCCATAGTATCTCCATTACAATACAAACAACAAGTAATCCTATCTACTTTGGCACTTCCTTTAGCTTGGTATTGTACTCTCTTCTAGAGGTGGTATTGGTGATCTTTCCTCCTCATCCAACAAGTTGTATTGGCATTGGCAACAGAAAGTAGGTACCATACAACATAAATAGACACTTACCTACTTGGTGACAGCATTAGAGTACCAGATGGTATGCCAGGTGGGGCCTCCAAAACCTGCACTTGCACTTCTATCTTGATCTAGGCTTGAGCACATAAGGGGTCCTCTTCCAAAATAATAATGAGCTTCTGATGATAAAGATAGATGAAATAAAAAGTAGGACAATGAATAGATTCTGTCACATTGGTTCAATTAAAAGATAGATGTTCACAAAAGTGAGCATACCAAAAGATACAAAACAAAGTGAGAGAGACCTTTGTAGAATTTTGGAAGTCTTGGTTTCACATGAGAGGGTACATATTAGTCAAGTCATCTCAGTCCCATTTGTTTAAAAACATCAGATTACGCATAGACCTCCAACAATGCCAGCTGTCTCTTGACTTTTGACTTAAGGAGTTGGGTTTCAACTTGGATAAGACTTCATTTGCTTGATCCTTGTTGATCACAATTTGATTTACTTGAGCTCCAGAGTTGGCAAGAGGATTGGCTTGATATTTTGCCTTATCACAAGGTGGATTAAAACAAGTTGATGATTGGGAGACCAGTCAGCCAATTTGAAGTTGGATGGATCCTCCATTTTTACCATGAAAAATGGTATAATGATCATAATTTCAACCACAAGTTTATGCTGCTAGCATCCTTCTTGATGCAATATACATTGGGAAATCCACTAAACCACTTGATTACAACCCCATTCTGTTCAGGGTGACTCCAATTCTGGTATATTTCCTCTTGGCCAGATTTTCTCCACCAGAACCTCCATCAGAACAACAACCACTTGTATGTCATTTCTTTTTAGCAGCAACAATAAAAGTCTTGTTCTTGGGCTCTATGCAGATATTTTAATGATGGCCTTTTGCTCCACAATTCTAGCAGATGATCAGGCTGACTCAGCTACTCTTATGGTGATTTACATGCCACTTTCCAGTGGTATAAAGTGCATATTAGGCATCAACAACCTTGACCAAAATAATCTTAATTTGTACCAACATGTTGCCTTCTGAATCCAAACCAGCAAGGTTCAAGGCTTCAGCTCTTGCACTCTGGAAGGTATGATCAAAGAGCTTGATGAACTCAGGAATGCCACAATGTGGTAGGCCTGTCAAAATATATACTATTGTATCCCCTGTTAGTGCATTTACTTCATGCAGACAGACACATACAACAAGAGCTTCCTTCTGAAGTCTTCTTATATTATCCCTTGGGTGAGTACATGTGTCTTTCTGCTACAGTGACTTGAGGTACTTTTGAGGGCTGCTACTGTGTCTCAAGACATATGAAAATATCTTCAGCTGGAGATAAAGTGAAGTCACTCCAACTCTACTATTCAGCACTATAGGGAGACTCTTGTATTGAGAATCAACTCTCTCAAGAAGTTCAAGGGTGGATGACTGATAAAAAATAACTATATCCACTTACTGCTAACACAGTCATCATTTCCAGCCCACCTACTATGTATGGTTATCTGTCAGAGACAGAGAAGCTCCTACTTTATCATGTCCCAATACAGGATCATATTCATTCCACCATCATCAACAATCATTACGCTTGGTGATATGCTTGTTACATACAGTTGGCACCATAAAGACTACCATCATATCATAGTATTCAGCACATCATAGAGCTTACTGGATCTTGTCATTGTTGGAGACAAAGACTTCTTGGAGGAACTGAGACTTGGTCTGATTTCCATTCTCAGTTTTGTCATCAAGATTGCTTACAAAGTGTGATTGTATGCTCATTTTTGGTTCCAGGGGATAAGGAGCAACATTGAGATTATGCAGGTAATCATGACTGCCATACATACCATGGCAATTATTGGGAACATGGATGGTGTTTAACCCAATAATCTCATCTGAGATCTTGTTTTCAAGCCATTCAAGCTTTGCCTGTTTCAATTCATCTTCAAGAGTACAAGGGTTGATTGAACCATGAAGGATGTCTAGATGAATCAAGAGCAAAGTAACTTTGTTTGCTTCATCATCATTTAGGCATCCTCCATAACTCTCTTCTTCAGATCCTTCTCTCTGAATAGAGATGGTATCATTGTTACTTGCAATATTATTCATTGCAAGTTATATCTTCTTGGATGTAGATGGCAATAAATAATAATAATCTTTTCTTGTTTTTATTTGATCAGTCAAGTTTTATCAAACATGATGTGAATTAATGATGATTGTAATTTGACATACTCAGGTGCTGCTTGTTCAGCAAAGTTTTCTTATTGTAGATGAATAACTACTCAAAGATGTGCAGGATAAAATGCGTTCAGGCAATATCAGATACAAACTGAAGATTTTGGGCTTAATTAACCTATTGATATGCTCTGTGTTTGACAAGAGACTTAGTTTGTAGTCTATCCAAATCAAGAATTAGTAGATAGATGGCCAATCTATCTCACCAAGTAGTATATTTAGTAGTATCAAATGAATAATTCTCTATGTGCATCAAATCAATTTTTATGAAAAAATATCTATTGCAAGCATACAAAAAGTGAGGAACAAGGTATGCAAAAATGAAATAAAGACTTTCTCTGTTAGAAGATCTCCATATCCTAAAAGTATCTGTGGATACTTATTCCACTCTTATTCCTGTCTGAGTCTTATTCTTATTAGAGTTTCTCAGAGCCGGAGAGTCAAGTATTGGTTTGTCTACACTTGCTATGTAGTACGAACCTTGCTAAAAATGTTGCTAAATAACAAGGGTCATAAAATAAATTTGATTCCTACCAAGTATTTTGAGCATGGCAGATTGATGTCTAGCCAACTTCAAAAAGGTGAAGCCAAGATGATCTCTGCTATATATATACATAGATAGATTATTGACACTTTTCTGTAATCTGATGAGTCTACAATCACATTTGATCAATGGCATGTCAGAAAATTGTAGGCTTTATATTGACCATCTGGTATCTGACATTTTAATGCACATTGAATTGCTAAAGGGACATCTTTCTTTTATTATGCAATTAATTCTAGAGTTTCAAACTGAGATACAACCTTACTAAAACCCAAAGTAAAATATGAAATGCCAAATTTCTCATTCCCTTGGAAATGAGAGAATGTTGTAATATTAGTCACATATCCAAAATTGCTTTGCTAGATGTTCTTTCACACTAGCAACATTAAGTACAGTAGTTACTCTTTTCCATGTGTGTGCAGGACATGCAAGTGTCCCCTAGGGACCACCACCATAATTGTTGAAATGCCCCTATACCTTGGTAACGTTTAGGACCACCCTGCCGGTAAAGTCACCCCGCCACACCTGACCGTCCTCCCTCGTCACCCAATTGATACGTTCACAAACAGAGCGGTAATTTATTAGCACACAACTGACTGCGAACTGGCTTCGTGTCACTGCACCAGCACGGCTGCTCACCAACACACCCATCCCGGTGCCCCACGCCAACACAAGCAACCACCATCCCACCCATCAAGCCCAGCGATCACTGACAAATGCTGCGCTGAGAAAGTGACTGGCAGGGAAGGGCAATACTGCCTGCCCGCCAGTGACAATTCGACCATCAAGCAGAAAAAAGGACAAAGGAGGCAGTGCAGCTGGAAACCTCCAATTGCCCCAACAGCGCATCCACGCCGGCCTCCACACGGCTGGCAACCACCAACCGCACCACATCATGATGCCCTTCACATGGCACATTCTAGGTGTCAATTTTGAGGTAGATTGTTGTGTTGAGCACGGTCTCGTGAATGCAGGTCAAGGATCATCCCCCCGTCTTGTTCTGCAAAGATGAGAATGTAAAAGGAGCCATCATTTGAAGGCACCAACTGGTAACTAACTAGATGTCTATTGACCATTCATTGTAGATGAGTAATGGATATCATGTGTCTACGAATGGATTTGACTGTGTTAATTGTGATATTGACAGTTGATGCTCTGCTCTGGGATGCTCTGTACAACTCTAGTTCACATCATTGTCTGATGGCATAAACATGATTGAGTAAGAAAATATAGACAATACTGAAGTATGATCTTATCTGTTAAGAATCAGAAGGTTGCTTGACCTGTGGGATTACATGTATGGTATCGGGTATTGTACATAGTGCAATCAAAGGCGACACATTCCTTTCATCTGTGTTTGGGCCATTTAATGTAGAAGCATTGCCATGTACTCATATCAAGAGATCTGTTCCAAAATTGTAGCATTGTTAATATTTACATGAGTATAGACTTAGAATCCAAGGTTCTCAAGGATGCCTTGGCCATTCACTTGTTCTTGTGCGCACATGCCTGCTGCTGCCAACATGGCTAATCTTCCATTGCTCAATTCCTTTGTTTGCATGTAAGCAAATTCCTTAGCATCACTGGGCTTCATGCCAAGAGGATCAAAGCCAATATCACCAGGGTAGTAGTTCTCACGAAGAGTAAAGAGAGGTCCAAGTCCAGGCTCAACCCATCCCTTTGATGCGCGGAGTGCTTCTGAGATGTTGATAGCAAGGAAGAAAGGGAAGAGAACGGTTCCAGGTACCTCAGGAATCTGGTTGTTGGCAATTGTGTGGTGAACATCCATTCCGTATGTGATTGTTGGGGTTGACTCTCCAATAATGTATCCCAAAGTAGCCATCATTGCAACACGTCCGTGCATGATCTCAGCTTCCCGAAGGCGCTTGACACCGTTGAGGTCCTTGCCCTTAGAGAATCCAAGAGGATCAAAGAAGCCAAGGGGAGAGATGGCTCCAGGAAGACCGTAGCAGGCGGCAGAAGAATCAGCAACCCAGCCATTGATCGCAACTACGGCGGGGACAACAGGCTCTTCGATGGGAGCAGCAACTTCTTCCGCAGGTTCAGACATGTGAAGAGCAGTGGAGGAGGCACCGATGGAGTTGGAGGGTGCAAAGGCAGCGGCAGAGCCAACAATAGCGGAGAGGAGGGCGAGCTTCATCATGTTGTTTGTGTTGATTCAACTAGAAATACGAAAGATTATGAGCGTCACTGCTTTCGATCATGTTTCAGCTTTCAGCGTTCAGATCAGCGCCTTCGTCAATAAATCGCAGGTCTTGGATCATTGGTCATTGGCTTTGCTTGCTTGGCGCTTTGCGGGCACGCTCTTGCTTTGCTTGGCTGGGATCACCATTACCAATCACCACGCGGCCGGCGGGTGAGGATGTTCTTTCGTGCACTTGTGCGTGCTGTTCGCATTCGTATCGTAGGTATCGTAGGTATCGTAGCTAGAGGATTGCGTGTGAATCATCACTGAGTCACTGTTTTGGTGGTGCTGGGTGGCCTCCATCTATGACGTCAGCAAAGATCGGACATAACCAGAAAGATCGGACATAACATTGGAGAAAGCAGTTCAGTCTTACTTACTGCAAGCAAGGTGTCATTGTAACCAATCTAAGTCATCTTGTGTCAGCTTGTGTCCGATCTTTTCTGGCAACTCCTACTTCGTAAAACTGCGACAGAACAAATACTTTGTGCACACCCCACTACGTAGCTACGCTACACCGCACAACAAAGTATGCACAAAGCACCCAGCACGGACACCGACCACACGAGACAACTGAACTAACAAACACATCATCGAGGAAGAGTCGTCCTACGTGTACACTACTACCTACGATGCAACACGGAATGCAAACCGCGCTTTTCGTGTTGTTCATAATCTTAAGTCCGTTTCAATCGATCAACTAAATTATCAAAATGAAGCTTGCCATCCTTTCCGCTATTGTCGGCTCTGCCGCTGCCTTCGCGCCTTCCAGCTCCATCGGTGCCTCCTCCACTGCTGTTCGTATGTCGGAAGAAAGCAATGACAGCACCGAAGCGCCTGCTGCTGTTGCTGCCGCTGCCGTTGAGGAATCTCCCTTCGTTCCTGCCGCAGTTGCGATCAATGGCTGGTCCGCAGATGCCGCCCTTCCATGCTATGGCCTTCCTGGAGCAGTAGCTCCGTTTGGCTTCTTTGATCCTCTTGGATTCACCACAAACATGGAGCTCAATGGAGTGAAGCGTTTCCGTGAAGCTGAGATCATGCACGGACGTGTTGCAATGATGGCTACCCTTGGATACCTTATTGGAGAATCT
>JALLOZ010000518.1:0-11678 GCA_036939875.1 Thalassiosira pacifica
ACAACACAGACTATAATCACATGAGATGGATCTCAGAATAAACTATGATGACTTTCGATAAACTAATATGACCAGATTAATCAGAAATGGCTTTCTGATGATGGGGCTAAAGAGTTGAAGCACCCTGTACCTAATATGGATGAATATGATATCAGAGAATACCTCTATCCAATGCTGAACTTGAGTTGACTATCAGAGATGTGGATGATGCTGATTATGACCCCCTTTCAATCCACAAAAAGTAGAAGTGCAAACAATTTGTTGAGGCTTGGTTTAAAACCTTGACAGTGTACCAATAGCACCACCATACAAGCCATTATAAATTAAAGCAGGGTTTTTCTTATTCATTTCTCACCTGACTTTCCATTCTGTCCGGCATCATACCATACTTATTTTGGTTGGTTTCTCTTGTCCTCTCTTGTCACATTGATCAATACGGGACGCAACATGGATCAATGATCCATCTGACTGCCTGGTACATTCTAACAAGCCTTACACATTCCCACATATGATCAAGTTGTCTCTGCACTCACTCATAAGTTTATGCAGGTCATGCTGGGGTAGTAATCAACAGAATATGGTGAGATTGATTGAGACAATCCCCATGTTCAAGAGCCCTCGAGGGAGTTCCTTTGCTCACCTCAATGTAACAAGTGATGATAGAGTGTCTTGTATATTGTACAGACATTAATAGACCAATTATCATCCATTCCATCAAGTGAGACACCAAAAGTTGTCCCAAGCATTGCTCCACGACAATTAATTGCAAGCACATCAAATGCATATGATCCTCTTTGCCATTAAATAACAAAGAGGATGATGTCAGTAAGAAGGGACAAAGGCTATACCTTAGCTGCAAAGTATTGGGAGCAAAGTTGGGGGTCTATCAGAGATAAAAAAAACAGATAGCTAAGCTATGTGCAAAACACGGGATCAAAAATCCATGATGGGTGAAAACCTATGAGATAATAGCAGCAAGAAATCATAGAAAACAGGCCATGCAAGTTCAATTCTAATTTTCTGGCTCAGCTGATCTGTGAATGACCTCACGCTCCAAGCTTTGCAGAGTTTTTTTTCTACAAGGGTTATGTACATGAACTTCAACTGATACATGATATTGTACATGTGTGATATTATATTTGCATAAACTCCAACTGGTGCACTATATCATACCTACTCATATAACCCATATCATCTATGTAGGCACCACAAATATCCATCTTCTCTCTTTTGTGTCCTCTCATGATCCATGATTTAGTTAATAACACATTGATGAAAAATAACCTGTTGGTGTCCATTCTGGCAATTTTTCCCTGCCCATATTCAAAGATTCAAATTTTTCATACATCTCAAATTGTACGGTTGATGAAGCCTGTGTAATATCTTACAGAGTCGTCTGTGTCTTCTTGCAAAGGAATTTGATCATACCATCATTGTACATTCTGTCGGCACTCTGTACAAAGCAACATATAAACATCACGACCCTCCGGCCTCAACTTCTCCTCTATTGATTGACAATTAAACCATTATCATGAACAGAGGTTACCATCAATGCTGCTGCACCATTGGCACAGTTGAATATGACTGATATGCGGTCGCCGTCAATACTACCCAGATGGTATCAGCTCTAATGTTGGCTTAGATATTAGCACTGGTATCAGATACTAATACCAGCTTTGATACCAGCTCTGATATCAGTATCAGAGCTGATATCAGAGCCAATATCAGCTCTGAGATGGGTGCAATAGTAGCTATAATGTCAGCTTACATATCAGCTCTTAATGAGTATAAGATCAGCTCCGATATCAGCTCCGATATCAGAAATCATCTCCAAAACGGACTACTATTCCAGTCCACATTACTTGCCAAACCCCAATTGTCTGTCTTCCATTGCTGGTTCCACGTGGAACTGTTGCCTCCTGGACAAAGACGTGCATGATCTTGCCAGAATCAAACCCGTACCCCCGTGCATCATAGAGGCGTGTGCTGCCAAACGCACTATCAAACTGGTACTGACAAATAAATTTTGTTAACCTATACCACTGCAAATTGCCCCCTCCCATCATCAAACCCTAAATTGGTTGGTACAAAAGTAAATGAGTCCAATCTCTGCCCTGCACAAACCTTACTTTGGCGCATTTTGACCAAAATCCATGACAAGATCCAACCCTAAAATAATGGCGCTAGGGCTATGGTTTGCAGGGCAGGATTGGAGCTTGTATGGTTCAAAACAACAATGTCAAAAAGAGAGAAAAAGTCACCAAAAAATATTGAACCCCTGACCTCCAGAAGTGATGTTTGAATCTGCAACATCCAAAAATGTTGTCCGATCGTGGGAACCATACCCTTGATCTGACATATGGGAGGTGGTATGGTTACTACACCAACAAATGGAGCAATGTTTGGGTTTAAAAAGCTAAAAATAAAATGGGGGTGTGTTCCCTCTTTTCTCATCTTCCCCCTCTTTTTCACATGAAACGACGGATTGCCGGCAATGTCCGACATACAGTCAGGTTTTGGTAAGCAATGCAGGCTCATATCAGCTCTGATATTGGCTCAAACATTATCTCAAATATTAGCTCACATGTATGCTCAAAAATTAGCTGTGATATCAGCTTATGTATTGTCTCTGATATCAGCTTGGATATCAGGTCTGATACAAACTATTACATCATCTCCGGTATCAGTTCAAACATTGGTTATGATATCAGCTCAAATATTAGCTGAAACATAAGCTTTTTTGTTGGCACTGATATTAGCTCTAATATCAGCTTCTGTATTTACTCTGATATCAGCTCAGATATCTGGTCGGATATCAGATCCGATATCATCTCTGATATCAGCTCTGGTGTCAGCTCTGATACCAGCTACAATGTTAGCAAAAAATATCAGCTTCGATATTGGTTTATTACTTTAACTTCTTTTCTACAGAGATTTTGTAAGGACTTACTACAAGACTTAGATTGGACATTTCATAATATATTTAGTATCCAACATGGAGATAGCATTGTGAAGCTACACTGGTGAATGTCTACCTGACAAGTGTAGACAGCAATAACAGACGAACATTTAGAAGTAGATATCTCTGGGAATCGAACATGTTACAACTAGTAACTGTTTTGGTTCATTAAATAGTTTTAATTAGCAATAATAATAGTAAGAGTAATGTGCATCTATGTACCAGGTCTATACATTAGGAACTAGTAGGTGATTGGGCATTGGACAGACCACACACAATCAAGTGTTCCTGGGGACCCATAGCAACTTTGACTACCTTTTTTTGAAATACAGGCTTTATTTAGAAGTCTAGAACGATATGACATGGTAATGTGGCCCAATTTCAACAAAAGAATGATGAGACCACATAGAGGTCATGCTCAAAAGTAGAACACAATACTATATGCTGCTAGTAATCAATGAATTATTTACAAAGCGACACACAAAGTTACTAGTAATAACTATTTTGTTCCTATATAGATTGATATGGTGGCCTACATACAAACAGTCACTAGTATAGTAACTATTTAAAATTCCAAGGAATAAATGTTAGGAATTGCTGCCGACATATTTTGCTTGGATTCTTGTCTAACTTTTCAGAAGAAGGATGCAATTGGAATCAGAATAAAATCCAAATCTACTCTTGGTTTGTATAGTTTTTGCATGTTTTTTTCCAAAACTCTGCTCCATGCAATAATGGTACAACGGAAATGGTGAAAATGCAAGTTATCTTTCATTTAACAGGACTAAGGGTAACCAGTCGATGACTGGGGTACTTTTTATTTGATACACAACATGAAAAGAAATAAATACATAAAGCAGGCATCATACGTGGACATAGGAATACCTAAAACCGCCTTAACACAACCTATGATTGCGTCACAGCCACAGCGCGTATCGCGAGCTGTGCCACAAGGAACATCTAGCATTTGCTAGCGATTCCATGTCAAAACAACCTCCAGGGAGATTTGGATTGAGCACACCCCTTGTCGGATCAAGGAACATCAGACCTCTGGCATTCGCCGCTGACCAATTTCAACTTGGCTATCAAAATTGCCAAGAGTCAGGACTATAAAATGGGCCAAAGTAGATCCAATTTCCGGGAAGTTACGATATCTAGCTAGTAGCTAGTAAAAAGTGGTTGCAATATTGCGACCATACCTCAAGTTCTGTTAATAGCATTTCCTATGTAGATATTGTGATAACCTTATTCAGATCATAATATACTGATTTTATTTTGTTGCTAGTCTGTTGGTTCTTTTATTAGCTTGACTTTTTGCTAGAAACTGAATAAAATCAAAATTGGAATTAAATCCGAATCTACTACAGTTCATTTGAACTTGTTTTTGCATCTTTTGCATAATGTACCAACCCCAAACAATGATGTTATAAAATAATTGGCATGAGCGCAGGTAATCTTTTGTTCTCTGCCATACTTGCATCAAATTCTCTGTTCCAGTATTTTTCCTTTCTTGTCCTTATGTTCCAAAATCAGAAATGAAAAAGGACTGGGATAGACTATCTTCTTCTTCAGTCAGTGAAACACAAGAAAAAAATCAACTGTGTTGTTCATCGGAAATTAAGCCAACGAAGAGGGTTTTAATTTGGTATGCCCCAAATGTGATAAATTTGGTAGCAGTGATTTCAATATTGGCTATTCTATTTTGATGCTGGGTTGTTTTAGATTGACCTTTTCGTGGTGGCTCATAACCAATTATTTTTTCCGCAACACATGATTTGGACAAGCTCCACCATGGTGGCCGCAATGATGACCTGAAATACCAAATCAACCAGAGTCGCCCACAGCGTGAAATACTCATGCAAATCACTGAGAACACATTCCAAAGTGAAACACTGTTGTGTTTATTTAATGAGAATTATTCTTTTGAGATGCGAGCAAGAACATTTTACTAGCTTTTGCCACACTTTTTACCTCTAGTAATCATTACGAAGATACGTTCATGCACACACTGACTCCCAAGTGATTGGGGGGCTAAAGATGAAGTACAAAAATGAAATCTCCGTGAATTTTTAGCTTATTCAACGATCTCCTCATATTGCATTTCAGCCCATGGCAACAATTCATTTTCTACTTGCATAGATTATGTGTGTGCTGCTCTAGTTGTATTGGCAATCGACGAAAAGGGGGACCAATAGGCGCCACAAAAAGGTCAATCCTCGCTATCTCAAGTTCTGCAATCAAAAAAGCATCAGCCAGCGCAGCCAACACCTGATGTTTCACAATAAAGCATCAACTACTCCTAGGCATTTTAGACCTTTTGTGGTCTTACTATAAGACCATAAAAATTATGCTGTTCAATGCTAATATGATTCTCATTCTATTTAGGGATCATTTATCTTCCCATCTCATTTTACAGCAGTTAGATTTCCAACACTTTCTGGATGTTTCAACCCTTTGTTTGCTTTTTCACCAGATGATAATACCACCACCACCAAACTAGAGCATACCAAAAGTGTCCCCAACAATGTTTCCCTGTGTGGATGCTGTCCTAAAACAACAATCTCCAGCAAATATGCCCAGAAGACATCACTACTTCTAATCAAACTGGCGAGAGTAGACGGAATCAGTTTTGCTGCATAGTTGAGGAAAAAATGGGCAACAGAACCAGAAACACATATCCCTAACACGCTTGGCAGTTCTTCCCGAGATGGTATACGCCACTGCTGGTCTTCTGAAACTGATGCTGCAATCGCCCCTGCTGTCAAACTAGTAGCCATACCAAAGACCGCCCACGAGAATAACAGTTGGAGAGTGTGAGCACCTGCTCGACCCGCCTTTCGAATGAGAACAATCACCCCTGACGCACAGAAATTTCCAACAAAAGCAGTGATATACCCAAGTGTTGGAGGCTGATCATACTGATCATCGTTCTCATTATCATTGCCAAACAAAAACGTCGGACGAGAGATCAATGTTGCTCCAGATACACATAGTAATGCCGCTGTAAAGTATACAGGCTTTATTTCTTCTCCTAACACAAACCACGCCAAGAATATTGTAACGATAGGGTACAAAGATAGCAACGTTGTTGCATCTCCAAGAGGTAAAGTGCTAAGAGTGTAGTAGAAGTTGATGAAACCAAAAGCTCCAACGATGCCACGGAGAATGAGAACTTTGCACATTGTTGGTGTTGTTCCAAAGGGACGCTGAATGATTCGGGGTGGTAATATCTTTGATGGTGACGTGGAAGAACCTTCTGTTTGGTCAGTTGCTGAAATTGTATTGTATTTGTGTTTTTGTGTGTTTGACAAAAGTGATGACTTTTCACAATCATTTCCATCCTCCAGCTTTTTCTTCTCTTCTATTAGGTTGTCGTGTATCTCCACCATATGAACTCCACCACCAGCTTCTACATCATCAACATCACCATCGTCATCATCATCTTGAGGCTCTTTCTTATCAGAAGCATTTGAAGTACTTGGAGATTGATCATCATCAACTCTGTAAAATATCATACCAATGACTATGAATGTACCTTGGAAAGCAGCCCGGATGAATACTAACTCGGTGGAAGGTAGACCCATACGACCAGTGAATTGAAGGAACATTCCCATGATAGAGAACAGAAACGTCGATACAAAGAGGAGAATTATCCCTTCTTTTCTTTTCTCCTGTTCCTTCTGATCCTGTTGCTGCAGCTGTTCTTCTTGCCGTTCCTCTCGGTCGTTTAGTTCCACATGACGGGCCACCACGCCATCATTGTCATAATTGCTGTAGGTAAATTCTTCCTTCGTCATTGTTGTTAATTGCTTGTTTCCGGCTTGGTTTGTTGTCGTATAATGGGAGGGTCGGTCTCAACGGAGAAGAAGGGTCTCTCGCCTTGGGAACCAAACAAAAGAATGGACTAATGCTGAGCAGCCGTGCAGTGTCGTGAAGGTCGTTGGTGGTCGTTGTCGCGTCGTGTTTGCTTCGGATTTTGTCTCCTTTTCTGTTTGGGTTGACATTGACGGAGATAGGAGGAGCGGGGGTGGGGGGGGGTGGCGGCAAGTCGGCCGCCGGCGCTCTGAATCGCCAAATAAGCGATGAAAGGTAGTACATTCTCACACATGAACTCTGTCAAGTCATCGCTACTATTATCGCCAACTTTCTTCTCTTCTGCTCCAACCCAGCTCCAACCAAAAAGCCAATGACAATGACAATGACGAACATGACGCACGCACGAGGCACAAGGCGTAAGATGCGCCGCGTCACAAACACTCATTCTACATGCATGAACTGAGAACCACACAGAAGTGTGCATGCAGAGAGTAGAGCGAGGTGCATGCAGAGCAGGCTGGACGATGGGGCCAAGACCGCCAAGACCCGCCGAAACGAGAGAACCACATGGCAACAACTCTCTGTAGATGTTGACAGCGACGCAGTGCCCATCTCTACCATACCAGCACTAAATCTATTTTTATTTGGCTTAAATTTTTTGGACAGATGCTGCCCATCAACTCCTTGTTCGCCACAACGCGTAGTGGCTGTCGGACATGCCATCGGCTTTTGAATCACCGTCCATTACAACATCTTTCCGACCGTCGTCATCTTCAGATTCAGTCAAACATCCGGCGGCGGTTGCCTCCTCTTCTGCAATCGAAATCCGCACTTTCCAAAGCGTTGCGCGGCACATACCGATCAAGTACAATAAGCAACAATTCCCATGACATAACCATAGCCATAGGAATACGATCTTATCATGATAATGACCACGCTGAACCCGAATATTTAGAGCTTGTCACCCATACCGCCGATCGAATGAGATCAGCAGTGAGAGATTATGTTGCAGAGTACTCTCACCAATGCGGCCACAACGCGGAAAAATGCGCTGTTGAAACAATGAGCGACGTCTCGGACAATGAACATGCAACAATTTCTAGTCAAAATCCTCCCATCAAACTAGTAGGCATTCTAGCAACAACCACCACTCATCCCATCTCCAATGATCTTGATTGCCCAGATTGTTACGATAATGATACACACGGAAATGAAAGATACTCCGAACAAATAGCAACCTGCTGCTCTGCCGATGGGATAATCTACGAGCCATGGCGTGTTCCTCCAACGATAGAAGCGCTAGAACGTGCCATACATCATGCCAACGAGAGGTTAGATGTTCACGGTATCTTGGTGTTCTACCCAGTCTTTGATAAATTATTGACAGACAATATCAAGACGAAAGGCAGAACCTACAAATGCCAAGCTACAGGTGTGTACTACAGATCGATGGACGATTATTTTCGAGATTTGGTCGCTTGTCAAAAAGATGTGGAGGGATATTGCAGGAAAGGATTGCGGATACAAAAGCCACTTCTTGATTTGGGGCTTGTTGCAGCGGATGACGGCAGCTCTGAACATATCGTGAAGGCAGAAGAACTGGGGCCTATTTATCCATGCACGGCATTGGCTGTCTTCAAAATATTGGAATCATTTCATGCATCCAACAATCATGAGCCATCAAGTGGGGTTGCTAATGAAAGCAAACTATTTCACAATGTTACCATGACAATCATCAATCGATCCGAGGTATTGGGTCTACCATTAGCTACCATGCTCTCCAATCAAGGGGCCACAGTGTACTCTGTTGACATTGACTCCATTTTACAATTCCTTCCAGATGGAAAGGTACGACGAGAACATGCTACCACAACAGTTGAAAAATGTGTAAGGAAGTCATCAGTTATTGTTTCTGGTGTGCCGTCAAACAAATTCAAAATTCCCACAGAATGGATACCGGATGATGCCACAGTGATCAATGTTGCGACAGAGAGTAATTTCGATGAAGTGACAATATATGATGCAAGCGGTGTGACATATGTTCCTCATGTAGGGAGGGTCACTGTAGCTGCATTGCAATACAATTTGATGTCTCTTCATAAGAATTATCATCTCGAGTAAAATCATATTTTATCACTTACTAGTTTTTGGCCTGGGGCATCTATGATGAATAACTGCTGAGTTTGATTGCAAATGCTTCCATTAAATCTTGGTCGCGTCCAATCAATCTGAATGTTCCATTTAAACATGATTGGACCCAATCAATGCTTCCATGTATCTTTACGTCATATCATATAAGATGCCTTGCTCCAATTGCATTACCGACGTCCACTGCCACCCATTCCGGGCATTCCTCCACCCATCCCCATTTGATTCATCATTTGCATCATCTGATTCATGTCAGGCATGCCTCCTCCACCCATACCCGGCGGCATACCACCTCCCATACCTCCCATACCAGGGGGCATGCCTCCTCCCATACCTCCCATGCCAGGAGGCATGCCACCGCCCCCACCCATCTGTCCCATCATTTGCATCATCGTATTCATGTCCGGCATACCACCACCTCCGCCGCCCATACCCGGCATTCCCCCGCCTTGCTGCAGCTGTTGCATCATCTGCATCGCCTGCGGATTATTCTGCAGCTGCTTCATCATGGCATTTGGATTCTTCCTCATCTGCTCCATCATCTGTCGTTGCTTCGCCTGCCCGCCTTTGCCCATCATGCCCGACTTGCCCATTTTGGAAACCATTCCCTCGAATTGTTTATGGGCCTGAAGTAACATCTTCACCTCGGTAGGGTGGGTGCCTGACCCGGCAGCAATGCGCCGAATTCGTTTTTCCACCGCATCGTCCTTTTTGTGCAGGTCTACCTTGCCGTCCAATTCGGCGTCCTTCATGGAGTCCATCATGTACATGAATTTGCGAAGGCGCATGGTTGACTCGTTATCATCCCCATTCTGTGGAATTAAATAGTCAGGCATGCCTGGAATCATTCCCATCACTTTGTCGAGGGGACCGAGCTTCATCACCGATTGGAACTGTTTGTACATATCACGCAATGTAAAAATGCCCTTGGACATTTTCTGCATCATCTCTTCCTGGTTCTGGCCCTCGTTCATCGATTTCATCTCTTCCATTAAGCCGCGGACATCGCCGAAACCCAAAAGTTTGGAAACGAAGGATTTGGCATTGAAGGGGTCGAGATCCTCGAACCTTTCTCCGCTTCCCAAGAATACGATGGGACTTCCCGTGGCCGACACGGCGCTCAACGCCCCGCCGCCCTTGGCATGTCCGTCCAACTTCGTGACAATGACGCTCCCTACATTCACAGCGCTGTGGAACGCCAATGCCTGATCGTAGACCGCCTGTCCCTGCGTAGCATCCATGACGAATATGGTGTTATCGGGCTGCACCGCCGCGGAAATTTCTTGCATCTCATCAAACAGCGCCTCCTCCTGCCGATGCCTCCCANGGGCGGAGGCAGAGGTGGCATTCATCAGGCGGAGGTGGAGGTGGTATTCGTGTGGAGGCGCATTTGTTGGGCGCGGGCAGCATCTGATTAGACGGAGGCGGCGTTTGTCAGACGTGGGTGGCATTTGATCAGGCGCAGGTAGCAGCATTCGTTGGTATCGGCAGAGGATGGGGTTGAGTAGGGGGGGGCATTGGATAGGCTAAGTGTTGGTTAGCTACAAACTGGCAAGGTAGCTTGCAACAAATGAGTGTGGGAGATGTTGGCAAATGGATGCAGGAGTGGGAGATGGCAAGAAATGGGAGTGGGGCTGAAGAGGCAACTGTCAAGGAGGATGTAGAGGAAGAAGACAAACGGTCGGAGGGGGACTTGAGCAGGTGTGGGAGGTCACAAGCAGGCAGTGAGGGAGCCAACCATACACCATGGACTAGGGCAAATGCTAGGAGTGGGGGTGGTGGAGGCGATGCACGGATGCAGTAAATGGAGTAGGTGATCCATCGTGGGAAGAGGTGAAGATCGGGCGGAGAAGTGCAGGTGGGAATGGGCAATGGATTGGGGAAGGCAAAGGCAACATGCCACATAAACAATGAAGCAAGGGGGAAAGCTTTCTTGGCAGATCCAATCAAATAAAATGATAGTAATTTCAAGCTGAAGTTTGTATAATGGGGTTGGGCATGGTTATTGCATTCTGCCCCAATTGATCGAACACACCGGCCCTGAAAGTATCAGCGCAGACCATGGCCGTCTTCCACCCCCTTCGTTGATAATAATGCGCATACTTGGCAATGGAGGTGGTCTTCCCGGCGCCCTGTAGTCCCACGAACATGATGACGTTGGGCTTCCCCCGCTTCATGTTGTAAGGCTTGGTGACCTTTTCTCCCGTGGGTGTGAGCATAGAGGTTAGTTCGTCGACCACCGCGCGTTGCACCATGCGACTAATATTCGCATTGGACGATGCATTATTACCGCCATTCGCCACCAGCTCCCCCACCTTCTTTTGGATGTTCGTCCTCAACGACATCACCAGCTGGACGTTCACATCGGATTCGATGAGGGCGCGGGAGATTTCGGACAGGAGGGCATTGAGGGATTCGGTCGTGATGCCTTCATCGCCAGAGCCGCTCGTTTGGAGCTTTTGGAGGGAGGTGCGGAGCTTGCCTCCCAGTTCCGCGAGGACCATGGTTGAATGATGATGACGAAGGAACGAAGTGGAGTTGTGGTCTGGCTGGTTCTGGCTCCTGGCTCTCTTTGACTGTGCGTATCCCAGAGGTAGATAATGGAGGGCTTCGACTCGGATTTAGCGCGCGGCTTGTTCCACCTACCGCAAAGTAGTCCGATTTTTATCCCTCCTCATGGGATAAAACTGATTTTTCGATTTTTTGACTCGACTGCGTTAGATTTTATCCCTCCAGGAGGGATGAAAATCCACGC
>JALLOZ010000520.1:0-11654 GCA_036939875.1 Thalassiosira pacifica
AATACAAAAAAAACCTAGTACTCATAGTCCATAGTTACAGTGGGTAACCACTAGAATCATACGCAATTTATGTATTCTGAAGGTAATACGGGATCTTGCAGTACTATTCGCATTACATTTCACATGCCTTCTTTATGTCATCACCAATACCAGACTCTACATGCGGGGGTCTCAAGAAGAGCTCAGATTCGGCTTCCCGCCCTTTTTGGCCGAAATTTTGCATGTCTTATCGGAGTCATTGTAGGAGAGATAAGGGGTCATTTTGATTAAAAAAGAATACCAGTTCTGGCATTCTTAGAAAAAAAAGAACACCATTCAATGGTGTTCTTCCTCCGTTAAAAAGCACGGTGTCGGATTGGCGTTAAATAACAAAAGGACAATAGAAACCCACCTCTATTAGCTCCGCCAGCCGAACAATGGGAGCCGCTACGCTCTGCTCCATTCAAGAACTAAAAGAAAGAAATGTACCCCACACTCGTTTCAAATTTTATTTGCGATGTTGTTGCTTAGTTTGCTTAGCACCATTGTTTTACTTCGTGATGACTTTAACAACACAACGGCAATTGACACTCCCATTATGAACTCTCTTTCGACTGTTAACTCCTATCTTGACTCTGTAGAGACTCTTTACAAACAATACGGATCTGAAATCGCCGCCTTTCGTCCTAAAATGAAGGAGTGGTGCAAGAAAACCACGTCTTGCAAATTTTGTGACTACGAAGCAGAAATGCTTTACATGCTGATGCGAGCACACAAGCCTCAGAATGTTTTTGAAATGGCCTCCAATCGTGGATTCAGTTCGCACTGGATTCTTCATGCGCTTCATCAGAATGATCAAACATCCAAACTGTTTTCTTTTGACATTCATGATTGCAGTGTTATGTTCATGGACGAGAGCTACAAGGATCGTTGGATATTCACGAAGGGTGATTATGCCACACATGATGAAGGGAAGCTCAATATGGACAGATACGATTTTCTCTTAATTGACGCTCTTCATGAGCCTGAGTTTGCCCGAGGATATTGCCAACGTCTCCTTGCTAACCACAAGCGAAGGAAAACCATTGTGGCAATTCATGACATCGTGGGAGATAGGTATGGTGGTGGAAGAGAGTCAGAAGAGGTTTATAAATTTCTTGCATTTTCTCGTAATGTGAGGAATGTTTTCACCATGTCTACCTATGTGATGCCGAATTTGTATGATTCTGACGCCAGGGGCCTCATCCCCAAGATTAATTCTATACGTTCAACCATGGGCACAGTCAAGACATGCAATCAAATGACATGTAGAAATGCCAAACATGATGTCCTTTACTTTGACAATAATGATTCTCCCACAATATTTTTTCAACTGAACTAACAAGCGCTCGGAGGAACGAACACTCAGAATTTGATCTCCAATTAGGCAAGAGTGTGTTTTGTGGTCTTCGCAGACTTCTTACCTGTCTATAAAGGTGAAAAGGACGACACGGGAGAGCGCCCGAAACCCTGAAGAATCATCTCATGGTGGGCCTGTCCATGCCTCGCTTTTGCAGGATCGTAAATCGTACTAGTTTTTCTGTATACGAGTATCAATTTTTATTGAGGGCTGTGTATACGCCATTGGCAATTGTGCGGCTCGATCGTACTACTCTCAGCCTGGCTCGATGGAGCTCAAGCTCACTGCCTCACATGGGTTTCGATGGGCCTTGTCCGCTTGCATTCCTCGAGCGTGTGTACAACACTGGACGATGTCGAAGACGACTCGATAATTGCTGAGTATTGTACCTTTTGTAAACTAAATCATACTGTCGTCTCAAGCTTACTGTCGAGTTTTGCGCTCGAAGTACTCCTGCTGTAGAGAGTAACGTACCTTGTTCATGGAGGAGGATGGACGAGGAACGAGAGGAGAGGACTGCAACCGCTCCAAGATGGCATAAACGGGGAAGGGCAAGCGAAATAAGGCAGAGTAGGTTCGCTTCACCTTAGCAGCATAATCCTTTAATACATTAGAATTTAATCTCTGTGTTCGTAAAATATCACATCATCATCATCATTATCAGCCAATTCCATCTTCTATCTTCTGGCAGCGCCTTTGCCTTGCGCCCGCGTCAAAACTCCCCATTCTTGCAGCCCATTATCACTTGACGATGTTCGATCACTTCGATTGTTGTTCGGGCCATGGGAAATACCAGAGAGGGCGTCGGAGCAGCACATCGGATGAGGGAGACTACCAGTGTTTTTTTTTGTGCTTCATGCTGGGCATAATAAAAAAACCGTCGCGAAGCGACGGCCAGACGTTATGCGGCGAAGCCGGCACAAAACTGCTTGGCGGGGAAATCCTCGCGAAACAATCGCCACATATTCAACAAAACACCAACACCACAACCACAACCCGCCCACAACAAATAATCAAAACATATCTTATCGCACAATCGCACCAGCAACGTCCACCCTACTCCGCAAACGAGGGCACGCGGACCCCCTGACCGCCCCGCCACACGCGGTGGAAACATTCTGGGGCGAACCGCCTCCTGGGCCTCGTCCGTCGATATCGGGGCGCCGCCGCGCACCCCCAGTAGTTGTCGTCGAACGGTCAGAACGGATGACAGAAGTCCCTAAGGTATGGCGCCCAGCACTCCGCCCGAACAGCAGGACGCGGATCGTCTCGGCCTGGAGCGCGGCCAGGGGGGACGCCGCCGCCGACTTCGTCCACCCCGGCCCGGGCGGCGGGGACGGGGGGGAGGAGGACGACGGGACCCCCACGCCGCTGGAGGTCTTCGTTGGCGCGAACGGCTTATGGGCCATAGGATGCCGCCCCATAGGATCTCGGATCTCACGCAGGAGCATGACTGGCGACTGCTGACGATCTGCTCGACGACCTGCTCGTTGTACACGATCAGGCCGTCAGCCTGCTCATCGTACACGAGCAGGTCATCGTCGGCCTGCTCATGTACGACGAGCAGGTAGACTGGGGACAGCTGTCAACCTACTTGACGACCTGCTCGTGTACAACGAGTAGGCCGACGGCCTGCTCGTGTACGACGAGCAGATTGTCGTCAGCCTGCTCATGTACGACGAGCAGATCATCGACAGCCTGCTCGTGTACGACGAGCAGGTCGTCGTCAGAAGCCTGCTCATGTACGGCGAGCAGGTGGACTGGCGACAGCTGAGGACCTACTTGACGACCTGCTCGTCGTACACGAGCAGGCCGTCAGCCTGCTCATCGTACACAAACTCGTCAGCCTGCTCATGTACGACGAGCAGGTCATCGTCAGCCTGCTCATGTACGACGAGCAGGAAGACTGGCGACGGCTGTCGATCTACTCGACGACCTGCTCGTCGTACACGAGCAGGCCAACAGTCTGCTCGTCGTACACGAACTTGAGTTCAAAAACGAATCCGAAATGCGTTCGTAACCCGCCCCGAACACACAGAATATGCTCTCTTTTCGATCGCCCCCCATCGCGAGGGCAGATCGGATGCCACAGCAACATGAAAGTGGCATGCATTCTCGACATTGGGGCTTGCGATGGATCCAAAGTTGCACACGCACAGGAAGCCTTGCGGTCATTTTGACAATGATCGCCCGTTGCATTCGTTGGTTTGATGCCTCGGGCCGATTCTACGGGTCGTGAACTATTTCCGAAGCTGCCGCGATCATGTCTGCGACGGCGAGCGACTGCGCGCGAGGATTCGGGAAGTTCGCCGAGCGGATGCCATGGCGATGGGCACGCAGGAGGCGGCGCGGTCATTTTGACAACGATCGCCCGTTGCATTCGGTAATTTGATGCCCCAGGCCTATTCTCGAGATCGGGAACTAGGTCCGAAGCCGCGGCGATCACGCCTGCGATGACGAGCGACTTGGCGCGAGGGTTCGGGAAGTCGCCGAGCGGATGCCATGGTTCGTGTCAGAAGTGAGGTGATGGAGGTTGCCGGTTGCCGGTTGCCGGCCGGTTTTTGAATCTGGCGGGAAATAAGCGATTAGGAAGACTTAGTTATTTTTTGGATCCTAATCAACTGGCGACGGACACACCGTGATTTCCAGAAGACCCGTACATGAGGTGCCTGTGACTCGCAGTGGTCACAGAAACGTCAGCTCACCAGTCTCTTCTGACATAAAAAGATACGTAAAAAGGTGTTACGACAAGATTACGTCAGCGCCTGGGCCTGATAGTTCATTATATTTTTAAGTCGACCTTAAATCTTTTAAAGTCGACACGTCACCTATGGACATGGTTACTAGATATATTACTTAACAGTATGAGGATAACCTTTATTATAAATCTACTTAAAAAGGCATGAAGCATAAAACGTGTCCTGACTACCACCAACTACCAGATGGAAAAATGTCGAGAGGTCGGTAGGCGTTGTATCTAACTCGTGCGAAGGAAAAAAATCACAAAAATTGGTCTTTTGACGGCGGAGATCGGAGCGTAGGTACCAGAATTCCTACGTAAAAAAAATGATCCCTATTGACACACTGGCCATCAAAAGCAGGGTTCGATAGCATCGCCGAAAAACCCCATATCAACAATTTTGATTCTGCCAAAAGTCAATGAAACGCTGATATCAACTTTGTTGATATTGATCAAATCTGAAGACAAGTTGATATCACTTTAAAATGCTAATATCAATATCAATATCATCAGGGTCCTACTATTATCAACTATGTAGTTACTATCGTGCACTCGGAACCATTGGCCTCCGATGTTGCGCCATCGTGGCCGTCGGCCTCCATCCTACAAGGGGGGTGGATCCAGTAGGGCCCCCCCTCGCTCCAGTGGTAGACGGGGACGCTCCTCCCGTCGGGTCCCAGGAGGTTCTCCATGCCGTAGTTGGTGGCCGTGGTGGCGTTCGAGGCGTACCACACCAGCAGCGACGTGAACGACGTGCCGCTGTTCAGGAAACTGGCGGCGACGAGAGACGCGGGGCTTCGGGGTGAGCGAGAGGATGACGCGGACGAAAATGGCAGGTTTGCCGCGCGGGGCCAATCGCGCGCGACACGCACCTCATGAGCCAGGCGATGCTCCCCTCCCTCTCCATACCGCGGAGCTCGCTCAGCCATCGCTCGTCCTCGGCGCTGTCCCTCGGCGCGCTCCACGTTTCAGGGCGCCCGCGTCCTCGTCCTCATCCAAACCATCCTCCTCGTCCGCGGGGCGGCGCACGCTCCGGCCGACGTAGTCCGTCGATTCCCATTCCTCCGAATCGATCGGGTAGTCGGCGGCGAGCCCTCGCGGCAACGACGGCGTCCGCGGGACGTGGCCCGACTGCAACATCGCGACGGAGGACGCGTTCAGGTTTAGGCAGAGGAGCGCGACGGCGGCCAGGAGGGCGAGTCGGGCCAGCGCGTCCTCCACTTGCCCAGCCGCGGCGCGTCGACGGCGCAACTTCGGGGGGATGCCAAAATCGAGACGACGATGGCGACCATGACGACGTTGACGTCGACACCGTCAACGCGGCCGTCGGCGTGCTGTGCTTGCCGCCCCTCGACTTCCACCAGCGTGGTCAGTAGTAGCACTGGCAGAGATAGAGTCAGTCGCATCAAGGGATTAGTTTTTTGGTCGAGAAAATGACAAAACAGTTGTGTACCATATCGTACTCACGCGACAGGCGAGGTCATCAATGCCCCGGGACGTTGTTGTCATAGCTCGCTTTTGCCTGCGTCGACGTGTCAAAAGAGGTTGAAGTCAGTACGATTGAATGATAACGAAACAAATACACAGTAGTCACTACTCACGCTAACCCCCTCCAAACTATCATGAGAACCGATCGTGCACGTTGCGAGTTGTTGAATTTGGTTCCATTTTATTGTGGGAGGTCTGATTTCGTTCTGTAAGGTGACTATGAGTGCCATGAGTAAGCAATAAGAGGCATTCTGTCTCATTTTTTCCACGTAAGGCACGCGTAGAAACATACTATTCGTGCTTAGTAAGCGAAAAGAGGCACTTCCGCGCAATAGTTACTACCTAGTTACTATCTGTACCCATTGAATCGAATCGGATCGCCAGAACGTGTACAATCGTAGTATTCCTCACGAGACAGCGATAAGGTATCTGCTGGATCCTTCCGTTTCACGATAGTAACTATCTAGTTACTATCGACGATCTCCGGACAAGTTGATATCATCTCTTGATGATAATAGCATCTTGATAGTAACTATCGTCAAATGCTATCGTTTTCGGTAGTCACTATGTATCAACTACCAAAAAAGACGCGTGTCATAGCAATATCATAGCAGAATCGCGATGATATCAAAACCAAAATCGAAGTTGCTCTCGAACCCTGATCAAAAGGCATCTTTAGCAAGATCTCCTCTTGGATTCGTAGTATACGTTTTGAGCATGCAATATTCAATCGATTCTCATGTTCTGCATCATCCTTCTGTGTAGATTTTCCGCAGTACAACGTGCAGTAATATACTTGTGAACTTGTGAACGGTCGCCAATTTGAATGTTGGTATTACAGCAAAAGACCTCCGAGACTGGCTTGTTGTATGTGTTGAGATACTGACATCCCATAGGACGTTCTGTCCTTACTGACCAAACAGGAACCTCCAATTTATCACCTTCCACAAGTCGGATGGAGGTTATTACTCTCACTTTTCCGGGTCCCTCGTCAAAGTAGAGGTGGGTCTCCGTCAAACCAACTTCTGGACGGTAATGTCTGCATTCTGGTCCCTTTTTAAAGCAGGAAGGATGATGCCGTGGATCTTGTTTATCAAATACATGATGCATCAAGGTATCCCGAATCGGTCTATTGCCAAAGAAAGGGTCCATATCTTTTAGACATCCATCATTCATATCATATGAGTAGTTGATTGCCCAAAGATCCAATCTTTTTGATGAAAACGGATAAGCCACATTTGCCACTGTCGAACCATCAAATATTGCATTCGCGCGCCAATAACCTATCGCATTGTTAATGATGTCATCCGTGCTGATTTTCTCCTTGCACTTCCTGCATTCCATGATCCTGCCTCTTATATTTGAGCAGAGAACTCTGTTTCTTGCATTTCGGAAGTCCTGGAGGTTTGTAGTATTCATAAATATATCATCCGCCAACTCAAGTTTCTGATGAGGCATGAATGTGATTTCGTCTGGCACACTATTGTTGCTTTGTGGCAAAGCATCTGAGTAGTGACTACGAATCTCATTGTGATCAGAGGACCCATTTTGTGATACCTGCGACACCGATTCACTACAATTTGAAGATGACTTGCTGGTACCACTTACTGTGGAAGCAATTGTGGAATTTGATGACCAAGGGTTGCTCCCAACACTGTCGTTGTTTGAATTAGAATCAAATGAACCGGATTGATCGGTATCAGATGATTTGGTAGACTGTTCGGAAGAGTCGTCTCGGCTGATCTGAGCCGGCATACTCTCGCCATTACTTTGCTTGCTCTGCGAAGAGTTGTTATCAGCTGACTTGCACTCATGACGTACTTCAAAATCGACGTCATATTTTTATTGCAGTAGTTGATTGATAAGCGTGTAAAATTTGCGACATGCTTCTACTCTCGTCTTGTTCTTTTTTTCGTCATCTATTATGTTCTTCTCTTGCTCATACTTGAAGAAGAGTAGTTCCCGGAGATGACGATTCATTTCTTCAATCCAAATTTGCCAATGAGAATGCAAGGTACCACGACCCTGTTCCTCATCTGCGGGGCCGAATGTTATAATTGTTCCTAGAATTCCTTTGCCCTTCGCCCTCTGATTTTTCATATCCCACTGAAATAAGTCTTCGATTAGAATTTGTATAATATTTTCATAATCAAGAGAACAAGCTCCCGGGTAGCTTAGTCTTGTTCTTTCGCGCAAGTTGAAGTCGGCAAGGAGATCTTCTTCAGAACAGTCATTGGCTGGTATCTCATGCTAGTAAAGTATGAGATCATGGAAGTAGAAAATTATTGGAAAAAATAAATATTTTTTAGCAACATGAAAATATTTGAAAATAGTAAAAATTTTGGCACACGAATCTCACAATTTTGGAGGCGTCCGCAAACAAACGAACCCGGAAGCTCTTGCTATCATTGGGAGAAACGCTGAAGAATATGCTATTCAATCCGAAATGATCTGTGTATGCAAAGTAGCTCTTTCTGGCAACCTTCGCTGCTTCTGAGGTGTGCCCAAGTGCTGCACATGATGTATTTTTGGCTTTCAACAACATTTCTGTCGCTTCGTTGGGTGGAGCATTTTCCTTGAATGAATCTGTGGAAAATTTGGATAATGCCTCTCCTAATGTAATACCATCAAGTTGGGACCTGCATATCATCACTCCCGATTTGAATGATAATAGCCTGTTGTACATATGTCCCAAAACAAGAATGGCATCACCTCTCATGAATTGATTTATTGAAAGGCAAAAGTACCTCTGAAAGCAAGCCTCTTGAGATATTCGATTGCGCCTTCTACCACCTGGTCCTCCAATTCCAAATGGAAATAGATACGGAAGGATATCCTTGACACGTACATTTCTCATATTGGCGTATTGACCTCCAATAGCCAAAAGGGTTGGATCTTTCTGCGACAACATCGCCCGCGCAAAATTCCTTTCATCTTGGAATACAAAAGTTTTCATTGATGGATCTTGGGCAGTGGATAAGTAGTAGTTGCCGCCTACAAATTCCTTCTCCACTTGAGGATCCACAGTTTCATCTTTATTATTAGAATGGGGATCATCGGCCACGAATGCAGGTGTTGGAAATTGTTTGGGTTCTGGCATACCACGAAAACCAGGATGTCCCGATTCTTTGATGAACCAATTCAAAAGGTTGAAGTACAATTTTGAATCGAGCTTAAACCGCCTCTGTATAATGGTGCGTTGTTGAGGCGTAAACCTCCCACATAGCATGACATACATGTTTTCTGCAAGACCCATACTGTGAGCATGTTGGATTGCGCCGCCTATTTCAGGTAGATCCATTTTGTAACATGCAACTGTACCCGTGATAGATTTTTGCGCACCACCTTGATATGCATATATGTTGCCATATGGCCTCATGGGTGCAAGCAATGCTCTCAGTTTGTTGGATATCTCCTCTGGATCAATATTGATTTCTTTGCCATTTCTTCCTGTAATTTTGTTTGGCATATGACCACCGTGTGATTGAGTTTACTGGACAAACTTTGGCAATATCCCTCTTCCCCATGGCGCATTTGCACTGTGCACAAGTCGCCCATCCGTCTCTGAGCCTCCTTGCTCTTGGTGATAATAACATATTAGGACAACCGCAAACGTGGTACTGCTTGATGAGAATATCAGGCAACTTGATTCCATGGTATTGCTCATACTCGTGAACACCTAAGCGATGGCGGTGTTCTTTCAACTTCTTCTTGGTCATAACACGCAACGATTTGGTTCCCAAAATAACGCGATCACACACAATAAAAACATGGCATTGGTGCTCTCTTGGTTCATCCTGAGTTCTTGTTCTGTGTAGATGCTTCTTGGCTATCTTCACAGCTTTTTTGATGTGTGCCCCAAGATCATACGAATCCAAAACATCGGTGGTAGGACGTTTGCGTTTACCATTCTGCCTCTTTTCATTATGCGATATATTTTGCCTCACGGATCGCATTCGTTCCTTGGCATCGGCATTGTCGCGTGCCAACTTCTCCGACGGTCGGTTTGCTCTATCTTCAGCATGCTTTTTCCTGTCCTTCTCTCTTATTTTGCTTCGTTTATGAGGAGGTAGTTTCCATCAATATATATCTGTTTTCCTTTTGTTTGTATCATTCCTGACAGCCTTTTCTTCTGGAGTTTCCTCCTTCTGTTGCTTTTTATGCCTGAGCTGGTCTGCATTCAATCCGCTCGTCTTCTTTGCAGCGTGCACCAAAAGCAAGCCCAAGAACCAATTAGGTACATGCTTCGGTTAGGGTTTATCCCTAACTAGGTTTAGGTACACAAGGTAGTACCGTACACTACCCTATGTACCTCATTTGTTGACGAGAAGCAATTGGGGCACACCTGAATCGGTTCAAAAAGGTACCGCTACTTAGCAGGAGTCACCGAATGCCCTCCCTGATGGCTGCAAAGTCCAGAAAAAGGCCAAACATGACCTTGACATTGCAGAGGGGGGCGTAAGGTGGCCAGAAATTGCCAGGCGGAAGTTCTAAGAAGTCGGACAACTCTGATAATGATGGTAAGCTTCCGGCAAACCTGGAGGAGGAGATGAAGGCCTCCAGGAAGGCCGACGAGCAAGAGGGGGCGTCTAGGTACGTTCCGGAGGACCTTGAGGACTTCGGCGCCCAAGATTGTAGCGGGGAGAAGCTTTGGAGACTCTGTGGAGTCTCTAACTCACTACCTAAGGAGATGCAGCTCAGAGATGAGAAAAAATCCGAGTTGCAGGTAGCTCAGGAGTTCAGCCGGATGCAAAAGAGTGTTCCCCAACTCTCCGGTGACCCCGGGGATCAATATGTGCAGAAGATGCTGGATGGCTTTCCCCCCAATTATTTTCTGATAATTTTACCAGCAGAGAACCGCGTGCATGTTGCAACCCAGCTCACCCGATACTCAAATGAACAGGATAAGGAGGAAAGCATGGACGGCCATTTGCTGGCTGACGTGGGGGAGGTGGACATCATTACAGGGCTCCCAGAGCTCATGGCACTCCGTAGCAAAGGCAGGGAAAAGGAACTTTCTAGTTGCCATTCGTATGCAGAACAGCACATGTTAAAGGCTGAGGATGCAGAAGATTTCCTCACCGATGAGGATAACCTTGGCCTGTTTCATACAGCCGGCAATCTTAAGGCCAGTAGGCCTGCAAAACAAAAGAGGAACGGGTACATTGATACCCCTCTCATGCTGAGGGTGCCAGGAAGGTATGCAATTTATTTCTCTGACAGTCCTTTGCTGGGAGTGGCATACCTACAGGCCAGGTGTATGGCACAAGGTGCGCTGTCAGAAAGTGAGCAACATTTGGTTCAGCCGCTCATGGATTTTCTGAGCACCGCGGCTCACTCTGCCGAGGGTACCCACAGCGTACTGGTGTCTGACTGGGAGTCTGTGCAGGATGAGCGCGTGTTGGGTTGGATGGCTCCTCAGATGAGGATGAGGCTGAATAACCAAAGTCATATGCCTCCTGTGGATGGCAAGGAAAAGAGTACCAAAGGAAGGAAGGGAAAATCGCCCCCTTCACCCAAAAAGCCCAAACAACAGAGAACATTTGGGGGGCTCTTCCAACAGCCCGGGTCGGGAGGAGGATCCTCGAATTCCCAGTCTACAAATCAAAGTGCAATGGGGCTGAACGCTGGCGGCCTGAGCTTGGGACCCAATGCCATAAACCTGGGCATGGGTCTCAATGCCGTCACAATCCCATTGCTCAATCAACTAATTGGAAATTTTAATCAAATGACTCAACTCAATCAAGCCCAGCAGGTCAACTTGCAGGCCATCCAGAGCCAGGGTGTGGCCACATCTTCAACCAAGCTGACCAGTCGTGACAAGATGACCTTGCAGGCGGTGGCAGGGATTGAGGATGTTTCCAGCGTGCATCGAAAGCAAGCACAGCTTAGTCCTAGCTAGGTACATGCTTGGGTTAGGTATTTTTTGGTTACGTAACTTTTTACGTACAAAAAACACCGCTCACTTTTCGGCAAGAAGCAAGCTGTGGTCAGCCTTCATTTGTTAAAAACGGTTCTCCCAGCACAGGGGCCTCCGGATGCCTACCA